>CAUYTI010033652.1:0-24072 GCA_963575145.1 Galago senegalensis
CTAATATATATATACTATATAACTAACATATATATATTAGTGCTAATATATATAAGTTCTAATATATATTAGTTATATACTAATAGATTACTAATTAGTTATACTAATACTATATATTAATATATATAATATATATACTAATTAGATATATACTAATTAGATTAGTATATATCTTTTTTTTTCCTTTTGGAGACAGAATCTCACTGGCACCCTGGATAGAGTACAGTGGCATCATTTTAGTTCACTGCAACCTCAAACTCTTGGGCTCACATGATCCTTCTGCCTCAGCCTCCCTTTTACTCTAGCTTCCTAAGTAATTGAGACTACAGGAGCCCAGCACAACACCTGGCTAATTTTTTCTATTTTTGTAGAGATGGGGTCTCATTCTTGCTCAGGCTGGACTCCTGACCTCAAGCAATCCACCATGGCCTCCTAAAGTGCTAAGATTACCAGTCTAAGTCACTGTGCTGGCCTAATATGGTAAATCTTAATCAGGTGTTCTGATTTGAAGGTGTTTTTGATTAGTTTGTTTTTAAGTTGCTCTCTTACTTTCCATGTAACCAGCACAGTATGTAAGAAAAACAACTTAAAGGCAAAATTAATGCTACTTTGTGAGGTATTTTGTTGTTGTTTTTTTTGAGACAGTCTCACTATGGTGCCCTTGGTCAAGTGCCATGGCGTCATAGCTCACAGCAACCTCAAAGTCTTGGACTTAAGTGATTCTCTTGCCTCAGCCTCCCAAGTAGGTAGGGCTATAGGTGCCGACCACAATGCCCAGCTATTTTTTTGTTGCAGTTGTTATTGTTGTTTAGCTAGCCCAGGCTGGGTTCGAACCTGCCAGCCTGGTATATGTGGCCGGCGCTCTTCCCACTGAGCAATGGGCGCCACCTGCTTTGTGAGTTTTAAATAAATTTTTAAGTTTTATTACATTTAGGTATTATAAAAGAAACAATAAATACTAAAAATAGAAGCCATCAGGAAGAGAATTTGGAGGTCACAAATTCTGATTAATATGGAAAGAATGGCAATTTGATAATGGTAATTTAGCTTCCTTAAAAATTATCTTTACCTTTTTCAGAAACAAAAACTTGAATATTTAATACATTCTTTAATGAAGTTCCAATATAATGTAGCTGATTTCATTATAATTAGTAATAAACACAAATGGGAGTTCAAAAATGATTCCTACAAACACATAATGGTTTTAAAAAGATGAATCATAAAAGGTTGCCTTTATTGACAATTATGAAAGATAAAATACATTTTTCTTTCTTTTTTCACTTGAGTATAGTACACATTTAGAGAAAAAAGCTACCCGCTACCCTTCGTTATATTACTATGATATAGAATATGACTGACAGGAGCAATTCAGAATTTATTTGCAAAGACTATTCTCTCTCCACCATAATCTTCACAAGTTTCTTCAGTTCTCTCAGAATTAGGTTTGCATCTTCTCTTTTCTCTTTTCTTATTGAGTTAAGCTTATTTCCCATGATAATAAACTCCCTTAGTTGTAAAGAGGTTTATAAAAGCCATGGATATTTCTTTTTCCAGTTCACTTTTCCCTTGATTCTGTGGTATCCAGCAACAAATTTATTAAATTGGACTGGGAGTTTGTCTTTTTTTTTTTTTAATCTAAGAAACCATTGATCCATGTTAAAATGATTAAGCAACACAGTGGTATATAGCTTATAAGATTTTTAAATTATTATATATATATATATACACACACACACACACACACACACACACACAAACTTATTTGGTCAGGCACATAAAGAAAATACCTTTCATGAAAGCAACTGTTAAAACATTTCACTAGAATCTAAAACATTAGGCTAAAAGTCTGTATTAGTTGCTTTAGTTTGATATTACTGATTTTAAATAACATGTTCTACTAAAGTAAAATTTTAAAGCTTGCCTCTTTATTATTATCCCAGCTAAATTGTTTTAAAAATACAACTGACAATTACCTGAGTAGTACTCAAGTACCTAGAACTACTACCTAATGTCTCCACAAGGGAATGTAAATCTAGCATAAAATTTTCTGTAGAAATATTTTTAACTTCTTGTTATTTAACTTCTCATTTGACTTTTATAACAACATGGTATATTTTACCAAAAAAGGGCCTAATATAGTATGTAATAATGCAGTTCGATTTGAAGGTGTTTGTGGTTGGTTGCTTTGGGTTTTTGTTTGGTTTTTTTTTTTTAGTATCTCACTTTGTCGCAATTCTCATAAATAGAATAAAAATAGAGACTATTTAGACTCCTTCAAAAGCTTCAAATTTTCCAAAAGCAGAGAACTGGCATTATCAAAAGCATTTACAGAGCAATGAAGAAAAATCATACAGTAAAAATAAAAGCAGTCTAAAACAAATACTGTATTAAATATTTTACAGGAGGGGCAGTGCCTGTGGCTCAAAGGAGTAAAGTGCCAGCCCCATATACCGGATGTGGTGGGTTCAAACCTGGCACCAACCAAAAACTGCAAATAAATAAATAAATGTTTTACAGGGAAAAAATCAAAACTGAATTATCCAAAAATAAGTGATAAAGTTTAGGGATTAGACCTTTTCTCAACCAAGTCAAAATTGGTTTATCAAGAATTCAATTGACAAAAAAGAAATCACTATTACCTAGTACTTCTTCATAACTATTACATAATTTAAACGTTTTTGTCATGATCAGAGGGTTGTATAGCATACAAAGTGACTCTTAAATGATTTTTAAATTCTAATATTCAGAACATTAACTCTATCCTAATTCTGTTTTAATAAGCCACTTACAGACCATACAGTATTAAAATGATATGAGATATGATAATACATTCCTGAATTTATTGGCCTGAAGAGATGTTTAGCACAAGAGAAAAGTTAAAATATTACTTAGAATATAATCTCATGTTTTTACTCATCTTCTAGTTTTATAAAAAATTAGACCATGTATGGTAGAAGTATAATTTTATCTTGCCAACTTGATTATTTGGCATCACTAGTTTCCTCTGTTATTAACCCAATTTCCCCTATTATTAACAACATACTTTCATATGGTACAAATAACCCATTTTACTGGGTTTTTTGTTTGTTTTTGTTTTTATTTTGTTTTGGTTTTTTGAGACAGAGTTTCACTTTGTTACCCTCAGTAGAGTACCGTGGCATCACAGCTCATAGCAACCCCAAACTCTTGCGCTTAAGCGATTCTCTTGCCTCAGCCTTACAAGTAGTTGGAACTACAGGCACCCACCACAATGCCCAGCAATTTTTTTTAGAGATAGGTGTCTCTCGCTAACACTGGTCTTGAACTCATGAGCTCAGGCTATCCATCCACCTTGGCTTCCCAAGTGCTGGGATCACAGGTATAAGCCACCATGCTAACCCCAAATAACCCATTTTAAAAATAGACAGGAAATATGAATAGATATCTCTCCAAAAATGATATACAAATGGCCAATAAACATATGTAATGACACTCAACATCATTAGTTATTAAAGAAATGAAAATCAAGAGCACTGTGGCTCCTGTCTGTAATTCTAGTGCTTTGGGAAGCTAAGGCAGACAAATCACTTGAGGCCAAGATTTCAAGACCAGCCTGGGCAACAAAGAAAGATCCAGTCACTACAAAAAAATTAAAAATTAGCCAAGCATAATGGTGCACATCTATAGCCCTAGCTATCCAAAAAACTGAGGCAGAAATATCAATTGAATCCAGAAGTTGGAGGTTACAGTGAGCTATGATCATGTCCCTGCACTTCAGCTTTGGCAACAGAGTAAGATCTATCTCTTTAAATAGTAAGAAGAAGAAATATAAATAAAAACCATAAGGCTTGGCGCCTGTAGCACAGTGGTTACAGTGCCAACCACAAATTCCAAAGCTGGCGGGTTCCAGCCCAGCCCAGGCCAGCTAAACAACAATGACAACTGCAACAAGAAAATAGCTGAGCGTTGTAGTGGGCGCCTATAGTCCTAGCTACTTGGAAGCCTGAGGCGAGAGAATTGTTTCAGCCCAAAAGTTTGAGGTTGCTGTGAGCTGTGATGCCACAGCACTCTACCAAGAGCAACAAAGTAAGATTCTGTCTCAAAAAAAAACCCATAAGATACGATTTTACAATGGTTATAATCAAAAAGACAGACAATAACAACTGCTGGTAAGCGTCTGGAAAAACTAGAACCCTTACGCAATGCCAGTAGAAATGTAAAAATGTGCTGCCACTGTGTAAAACAATTTGACAATTCCTCAAAATATTAACCATACAGTTAACATCATGTGACCCAGCAACTACACTCCTAAGTGTGTATATATATACCCAAGAGAACTAAAAACATATCCACATAAAATTTGTACACAAATATTCACAAAAGCTTTATTTAAAACAGCAAAAAAAGTAGAAACAATATAAATGTCTATCAACTGATAGGTGAATACAGAAAATGTGGCAGATTATACAACAAAATATTATTCACTCATAAAAAGGCATGAAATACTGATATATACTATAGCATAGATGAACCTTGGAAACATTATATCAAGTGAAATAGGTCAATCACAAAAGACCACATATTGCGGTTCCATTGATATGAAATGTCTAAAATTGGCTAATTTATAAACACAGAAAGTAGATGACTGGCTGCTTAAAGCTGAGAAGGATGGAGGAATATGAAAGTGATGGCTAGTGGGTATTAGGTTTCTTATTGGGGTAATGCACATGTTCTAAAATTGATTCTGGTAATGGTAATCACAATGCTGCAAATATAGTAAAAATGATTGAAAAGTACATTTAAAATCTGTGAATTTATAGTATACAAATTACATCTCAATAAAGTTTTTTTTAAGCATCAGTATAAGAAGTTAGACCTCCAGGCATCCACCCCATCACAAGTAGCCAACCACTACTCTTCTCTAACCCTCATACAAGCTGAAAGAATACATGTATTATTTGGAGAACATGAATCTGAACCAGTGGTTGAACACAGAAATACCCATGGAGGGGACAGGAAGAGGGGTACACCAGACTGAAACCAAGGAGAGTATGCATACTGAAAAGTATGATGCCTAGATTCTTCCTCCATTTCCTTTTTCCATTTTATAACCACCAAAATGGAAACTAACACATAACTCTTTACAAAAACTAAAGAAACAGACAAAAAAACACCTTGAGATTGTTAACATTTGAAAATTTTCCAATATAACATTCATTACATTCCCTTATCACCCTACTATAAGACTTTACCTAAACCCAGTGCTCATATATTCAACAGCCTATTCAACATCTCCATCTGGTTATCGCATAGGCATATTAAATTTAACATATCTAAAACCAAACTCCTGATCTCTCTCAAACCTATTCTACTTGTGTTCATTAAATGTCATTCACCTGTCTTCTCAAACCAAAATCTTTGGCACTATCCTTTAACACAACAAAAAAATCAGCAAATTCTGTTAGTTCTATCTTCTAAAATATATCCAAATTTGACCACCTCTTCTATCACTAACTTGGCCTAACACACCATATTCTCTCATCTACATTATTTTAGTAGTCTCCTAAATGGTCTCTTTTAATCTATTCTCCAAAGAGTATTCAGAATAATGCTTTTACAATATAAATAAGGCATGGCACTCCTCTGCTGTAAACTTTCCAATAGTTTCCTATCTCAGGGAAAAAATCAAAGTTCTTACAACAAAATATGAAAGACCTTCAAGATCCTTTATGATCTGCCTACCATTCTATATATATCCTGCCAGTCTCTTTTTTGCTCATTCCATTTCAGCCACAACGACCTATTTACCATTCCTCAAACATTCCAAGCACAGTTACATCTCATGGCCTTTGCACTTTCTATTCCTTATACCTAGATTGTCCTTCCTCCAGATATCCACATAGCCCAATCCTTTTCTTCAAGTCTCAGCTCAAATACCACCTTGTCAAGTTAGCCTCCCATGACCACCAATATAGAAGGATAACCATCCTGTCCCATTACTCATTACCTCCACTATAGTACTACATTACTCTCCACAGAATTTATCACCAACCAAAATATTACACATGTTTTGCTTCATTTAACATGCAGTTTCTGGCCAGGCACAGTAATCCCAACTAAGAAGACTAAGGTGGGAGGATCACCTGAGGCTAGGGAGTTCAAGTCCAGCCTGGGCAACATAGCAAAATCCCCATCTCTACAAAAGAAAAAAATTGTTTTTACAAAATATATTTTTAAAAATTAAGTGTGGTGGCACATACCTGTAGTACCATCTATTCAGGAGGCTAAGGCAAGATGACCACTTATGCCTAGAAGTTTAGGCTGCCGTGAAATATGATGGCGTCAGTGCACACTAGCCTAGGCAACATAGCAATATCATGTCTCAAAAAAAAAAAAAAAAAAAAAAGACATTTCTTTCTGACTAGAATGCCAACTTCAACAGAAAAGAGACTTTTTCTTTCATTCTCTACTATGCTTCAAGCACCCAGAAAATGTGCCTGACACATCAATAAATATTTACTGAATAAACAAATGAATGCTCGACAACATAGGAATAAGGTACTACAAAAATGGGACAGAGTGGCTCGGCGCCTATAGCTCAACTGGCTAAGGCGCCAGCCACGTACACCTAAGGTGGCGGGTTCGAATCCCCAGCCCGGACCCGCCAAACAACGATGGCTGCAACCAAAAAATAGACGGGCGTTGTGGCGGGAGCCTGTGGTCCCAGCTACTTGGGAGGCAGAGGCAAGAGACTCGCTTGAGCCCAGGAGTTGGAGGTTGCTGTGAGCTGTAATGCCAAGACACTCTACCCAGGGGGACAGCTTGAGGCTCTGTCTAAAAAAAAAAAAAAAAAATGGGACAGAGTACAAAGAAAAAAGAAAAAATTCAATTAGAAGATTCAGAAGGAAAGTGAAATAAATCTCCCTGAAGCATCAAGGACAACAAAGACAAAGAAAAAGACAACAGAAAGGTGAGAAATAGAAAGATAAGAAAAGTAAAACATCAATCCAGTTGGTCTAACATTTGAATGATAAACAGCCCCAAAAAGAGAGAAGAAAAAAAAAAAACCTGAGGAAAAAATTGTGAAGAAATAAGAGCACTCTTCAAAATGAAGGACATGAGTCTCCTGACTAACATGACCAGCATATTTCCTACCCATTGAATAAAAAAAGATCTATACTAAGAAACATTGTTTAACCCTGGTGTTCTAGAATTTCATATTCAGTGGGAAATCTATAGCAAAAATAATACTATAAGATAAAATATACTACAAGATAAAAGAAAGCTATCAATGAAGAATCTGTAGATTAAAAGACTTAAGAGACCTCAGTTAATCACAGGGTATAGACCTAATTTGGGATTCAGAATCAAACAAATTGAAAACATACACACATTTATGTCATTTATGAGACTACTTAAAATTTGGATAATGCCTGGATATGTGATTATTTTCAGTAATTACTGTTAATTTAAATATTATAATCATATGTGGCTTTAGATAAAAGTCCACTTATTTTTAGAAATCAAAATGAAATACTGATGGTTAAAATGATAAAACTAGGGATTTGCTTCATTATAATATGGGAAGACAGAAGTAAGTTGAGCTATAAATGATATGAGATAGTCTATAAATTGACTAAAGCTGGTGATGGATATACTAAGTTCATTGTACTATTCTGTCTACCTTTATACATAGGTCATTACAAAATTTTTGAGATATACAAAAATCAAGAAAGGTAAAATCCTCGTGCACAGAAACAAACGAAGGCCTCCCTGCACGTTGAAACTTGTACCGGTGAATCAGAAAGAACACTGTCAACTGTGATTCTTGGAAGTGAAATAATGTACCATAACACATTCTGTCTCAGACTATCACAGTAACCCCTGTACATATTTATGGTATTCCATAATAAAATTTTTTTTAAAAACGGAGAATTAATAAAACTTTCCAAGAGGAAGAGAGTGAGAAAAAGGTCACAAACAAAGGAATATAAACCAGAATAGCATCAGGCCTCTCAACAGCAAAAGATAAAACTGGACACCAGTGAAATGAGCCTTCAATTCTAAGGGGAAATGACTTTCAACATAAATTTTCATATTCACCAAAATTATATCAACCCTAATACTTTACTGATAAAAACATATTCAGATACACATAAAATTTAGCTCTGATATAGCTTTTCTTTAGAAACTTCTAGACTGTGTGCTTTATTGAAATAAAAGAGGCATGAGACTTAGGAGAAGACCTAACAGAAAGAAGATAATGAAGACATCCTAGAAATATCAGAAAGTCATAGGTGTAGAAGGCAATAAGAAGAGACAGAGAAGAAAGTAAGCAGGCCCCAGAGAGATACGATAATTTTCTGACCCAGAAAGTGGTCCAATGGACGTCCTTAAAAGTTTTAGAAATTTACATTCCTAATAGCAAGAATCAGGAATTTTTATCATCACCCTCTCCAAGGCTGGTACCATCATTTTATTTAATATTACATGGTGAATGTTCTAGTCTGTCTTATATTATGGTAAGGTTATAAGGACTTTTGATGTGCCAGGCATGGTGATCTGTGGCTACAATCCCAGTTACCTGGGAAGCTGAGACAAGAGGATCACTAGAGCTCAGGAGTTTAAGTCCAGCCTGAGTCCAGCCTGGACAAAATAGCAAGACACTATTTTAAATAAATAAATAAATAAATTTTCTTCTTAGTTTATCTTAATTTTTAACATTTTATTCTTTTTAATCAACCAAAAGTTATTTTAGAACATAAGACTCTTATTTTGACCAAAAAACTTAATCAGTTGTGTCAACATGATTGGCTGAATAATCTTTCTTTCCTCACTGATTTAAAAAGATACCTTAATATACAAAATTGTTATAGAATATCTGTAAGTCTACTGGATGTTCAATTCTGTCCCAATAAACATCTGAGTCATGGCTAATCTTAGATATCAACATGACTGGTTTAAGGAAAACCTAAACTAAAGTCATACTAAAGCATGACTTCCATTACTTCTGGCTATGTCTGTAAGGCTATTTCCAAAGGAGATTGGCATATGAATTTGTGGAGTGAGTCGAAAAGATTCACCCTTTATGTGGGTGATACAATCAACTGAGGGCCTGGATAGAACAAAAAAGGGGAGAAGAATTTCTTCTCTATCTCTTCAAACTGAGACACTCTCCTCCTCCTGCCCTTGGACATCAGAAGCTCTCTGGCTGTGGGATTCCAGGACTTGGGCCAGCAGCACCCTCAGGTTCTCAGGCCATCTACCTGGGACTGAAAATTACACCACCTGGCTCTCTGACTTTTAGACTTGCACAAAGCCAGACTACCAACATCACAGGGTCTCCAGCTTGCAGATGGCCTGTCATGGGACTTCTTAGCCTCCATAACCATGTAAGTGAACTTCCCTAATAATCCCCTCTCATATATCTATATCTTACATATCTATAAACATTGGTTCTATCTCTCTGGAAAACCTTGACTAATACAGTCTAGTCTTAAAGGGATGGTATTAATACTTTTTGGCCACTCAACAGCCCTATACCTTTCTTTTGGTACCAGCACACTAATTTTCCTTGTAAGAATTTTATTTTGGGGGAGGAGATTTAATCTTAGTAGAATTGGTAGGGATTAATTTGGGGTAAATTACCTCTTTCAATCAAATATCCTCTTCCTGGGATTTGAACCCTGAATAAAATAATAAAAAGAGGCAGCACCTGTAGCTCAAAAGGGTAGGGCACCAGCCCCATATGCCAGAAGTGGTGGGTTCAAACCCAGCCCCGGCAAACATAATAGTAATAATAATAAAAAGAATGAAAAATTTGGTGCCAATTCACCCCAATTTCATTCATCATTTCTGCTCCTAAGACTTCTAGAAAGCCTCTGAGATCCATATGCTTTCTAAGCCTTATTCCTTAGCCTTCTTTCTGATTCTGGGAATATGGTTCCCATTGTAGTCCCTATTTAAATTAAGCAAAGTTAGTTTCTGTTGCAATACAACCAAAGAACCACAAGTGATATCTTAGTAAAGTTGGATAGCATATATTAACCTCTGATAGAATAAGTCCCACTCATTAGTCTTCTTTTACCAAAATGTTTTAGATGCTCTCATCTGATCTCTTTAGTTTTCCACATGAACTTTAGATTCTGTCTCTCCAAAATAAATCCATTAACATTTGGATTAGAACTGCTTTAACCCATAATATAATTTAGGCAGGATGTGTATCTTTACAATATTTTTCCAACATGTCTCACTATTTTAAGACCCTCAGTTAAATTTCTTAATTTTTAGTGTATTTTTAAATTTTATTCCTAATTTGTCACCATGGGAAGAAAGGTTTTTCAGTATTAAAGTCTCTAACTGATTATTACTGATATGTAAGAATATAAACATAATTGTTATACATTTTGTCTGCCTAGCTTCCTTACTGAATGCTTTTACTAGTGTCAATCATTTTAAAGTTGATTTTCTCTACTATCCATGTGTATAGGCATATCATCTGAGAATAATAAAAATCATACCTCCTTCTTCCCAAAAGTTATAATTCTTATTGCATTTCTTGCTTTTATATATTTCTTTTGCTAAAATTTCCAGAACATGGGCGGTGCCTGTGGCTCAAGGAATAGGGCACGAGGGCCCCATAAGCTGAGGGTGGTGGGTTCGAGCCCAGCCCTGGCCAAAAACTGCAACAAAATTAAAAAATAAATAAATAAATAAATAAATAAATAAATAAATAGATAGGGAGTCTTTTCCCCATTGAATGTTTGGCTCGGCACCTATGGCTCAACCGGCTAAGGCGCCAGCCACGTACACCTAAGGTGGCGGGTTCAAATCCCCAGCCCGGGGCCCACCAAACAACAATGACGGCTGCAACCAAAAAACAGCTGGGCGTTGTGGTGGGCGCCTGTGGTCCCAGCTACTTGGGAGGCGGAGGCAGAAGACTCGCTAGAGCCCAGGAGTTGGAGGTTGCTGTGAGCTGTGATGCCACGGCACTCTACCCAGGGGGACAGCTTGAGGCTCTGTCTCAAAAAAAAAAAAAAATTTCCAGAACATTTTTGCAGTGGGTTTAATAAGTGTTATATTCTAGCATTAAATACTAGATATAAATATTTATTTACTTGACAAAGATTATAAATTATGGTTAGGACAAAAATTTATCTGTTTAAATAAATACATAATTTCCCACACAGCAAAGGGAAACTTTAAAAAGAAAGATTAACAAATCTATTAGATTTCTCTATTAGTTATTTTAGTATCATTTACTCATAAAAATCCTATTTTTCATTTGTAAATTGATTCTCCTTTTGCATCTAAAGTCTCATCTAAAAAGCATTTCACAAAATCAGCTAGTATATGATTCAAACTACAAAATTAGAATTTAATATTACTTTTATCTTTTAGAACCTATGTACACCAAATATTTCCCTGTGTTGCTTCCTCAACCTTATAATGTAAAGAATTACTCTCAAACTTCTCAAATTTTCCATGAGAGTTGTTAAAAACGAACAGATTTGGGGCGGCACCCGTGGTTGAGTGGTAGGGCGCTGGCCACATACACCAAGGTTGGTGGGTTCGAACCCAGCCCAGGCCTGCTAAAACAACAATGACAACTGCAACAACAACAACAAAAATAGCCAAGTATTGTGGCAGGCACCTGTAGTCCCAGCTACTTGGGAGGCTGAGGCAAGAGAATCACTTAAGCCTGAGAGTTGGAGTTTGCTGTGAGCTGTGACGCCACAGCACTCAACCCAGGGCGACAGCTTGAGACTCTGTCTCAAAAAATAAATAAATAAATAAATAAGAACAGATTTTAAAAATTAAGGGCAAATATAAAATACTTTACTGAGATATATAAGTTTTCAGAAAAACCCAAATATATAATATAAATAAATGCTCCCCAAAATTAGTTTGTTTTTTTGTTTTTTTTTTTTTTGGTAGAGACAGAGTTTTACTTTATCACCCTCAGTAGAGTGCCGTGGCATCACACAGCTCACAGCATCATCCAACTCCTGGGCTTAGGTGATTCCCTTGCCTCAGCCTCCCAAGTAGCTGGGACTACAGGCACCAAAATTAGTTTTGTATTTTATTGCAGAGTAAAACTTTGTCTAAACTTAAATCACTAAATGGATAACATATATAGGGGTGTGTGTTGTAAAAGAATGAGAAAACATACCTCAAATTCTTTTCTAAGGCGTTCCTCACGTTGAGTGCTAAATTCAAGTTCACTTGTTTGTCGACGTAAAAGGTCAGAGCAATCCATATGTTCTGCTTCTAATTTTTCTACTTTCTTCTGCATATTTTGTACAGCACTATCTTGCTCCTGGAAAATGATTCATTTTTGCATCAGTAAAGTTTATATGCCATCAATGACTAAAAGTTACCATATAGAAGACAGTGAGTCACTAAATCTTGGCTTCAAGCACAATAGGTTAATTTACACAAGCAAGCCAGATATCTTCCAGCAATGTTTCAGAATAAACATTCGTTTTAAAAGCACTACTGAAGTTTTACAATTTAAAAGGCTGAGTAATACACATGATAATGAATATGTATAGCATACTAAAATGTTCAATTGACCTCTGAGGGTCTTTACACCATGCTGTTGTTCAACTATCACAGGTTTCCCCTCTCCTTAAAATTTTGAAGTATTTAGTTATTCAAATGTATACTGATCCTTTGTATAATAAGGAATGATTAGCTGGAATGTCTAATAATGTTTACAGGAGCTCAGGGTACTTAAACTACATGCTTATAGCTCTTAAAATTCCATCCACTAGATGACTGTGTATCATTTCCTCTTTAGTTTTCAAAAAGTTTTCATATCTTTGCTATTCTATTGATAGACAAATAACTTCAGGTAGTATTCTACTAAAATCTCTCAATCTCCTTTTCCAACTCAACTTGGAAATAAGAGTTGAATTTTATTGCAAGTTCAAACATAAAGTTAACACACATATCATTGATATTCTCCACAGTAACTAATCCAGATGCATCATTCTCATTTAAGGCCTTTAATAAAACCCTCTTTCCCATGTTTCCCTCAGCAGCACAATCTTATTCATAGACATACACACACATAAAGATTTACACATGCTTCACAGAATTTCTAACTACTCAAAATACATCATCAGAATCTGGTTGAGTATGCTGCAAGTATCAAATATAACTCTCAGCTGGATGTGGTACCTCATGCCTATAATCCCAGTGCCTTGGAAGGTGGACGCAGGAGGATCACCTGAGGCCAGGAGTTTGAGACCAGCCTGGGTAACACAGCAAGACTCTCTCTACAAAAAATATTTTCTAATTAGCCTGGCACAGTGGTGCACACCTGCAGTCCTAGCTACTCAGGAGGCTGTGGCAGGAAGATTGATACCTTGAGCCCAGGAGTTCAAAGTAACAGTGAGGTATGATGACATCACTTCACTTAAGCCTATCAAAGATTCTGGTGTGAAAAGTACCCAGCCCCAGCAATATATATCTACATCAGGAATGAGAAAAAAGAATTAATTCAATTCCTTTTTCCATATCTTCTCATTTATAAGATTATGTATAGGTCACTATATATGAATTCTTTTAATTTATTTTTATTGAGGTATGACACACATATAACATCTTTAGCATTTTTAAGTGTACAGTTCAGTGGTAATAAATACATTTGTATTCTTTTATTTTCCTTCATCCCCCATTCTTCTTACCAGCCTCTGGTAACTACCAATCCACTCTCTACTTACATAAGACTCATTTTTTTCAGCTCCTAAATATGAGCGCATATGAACTCTTTTTTTTTTTTTTTTGAGACAGAGTCTCAAGCTATCACCCTGGTAGAGTGCTATGGCGTCACAGCTCACAGCAATCCCCAACTCCTGGGCTCAAGCGATTCTCTTGCCTCAGCCTCCCAAGTAGCTGGTGCATATGATCTCTTAATAATTATTTTATTCTTAATTATAAGATACTGCAGAGATACTGCAAATTCAGTTCCAGATGAGTACAATAAAGCAAATATTGCAACAAAATGAGCCACATAAATTTTTTAGTTTCTTGTACAATACATTATACTATAGTCTATGAAGTGTGTGATAACATTCTGTCTACATTATATATGTGTACCTTAATTAAAAATTTTTTTAAATTGCTAAGAAATATATTAACAATCACTCAAGCCTCAACAAATTGTAATCTTTTTGTAGGTGGAAGGTCTTGCCTCAATATTGATGGCTACTGACTGGTCAGGGTGATTGTTGCTGAAGGGTGTAGCTGTGGCAATTTCTACAAACAAGACAACAAAGTATACCACATCAACTGACTCATCCTTTCATGAAAGATTTTTCTGTAGCATGTGATGATATTTGATAGCATTTTACCCACAGCAGGCTTCTTTCAAAATTGAAGTCAAACCTCTTAAACCCTGCTGCTGGTTTATCAAGCAAACTTTTGGAATATTATAAATCATTTGCTTTTACTTCAACAATGTCATAGCATCTTCACCAGGAATAAATTCCATCTCAAGAAACACTTTTCTTTGCTTATGCATAGATACAATTCCTCAGCCATTCAAATTTTAGAATGAGATCATAGCAATTTAATCACTATCCAGCAGTGAAAATGAATGAACCGGAGCCATTTTATTAACTTGAATAAATCTCAAAAGCATACATGAAAAATGTAAGTTGAACAAAGATGCATATTGTATGATACTATATATATTTTTTAAAACAGAAAAAAATATTAGAATAATACAATCAATATATTCAGACAGAAAATTAAATGTCAACTTCAGAATGATGGTTATCTTTTAGGGATTAAGTAGTAGTAGAATGGAAAAGTGATTAATAAATAGTTAATCTTTAACAATATGACAATTTATTGTATGTTTTTAATTTTGAAGCAAATATAACATACACTAACATCATCTAGGTGGTGAGTATTGGTTATATTAATAATATTGGTGGGTTATATTAGGTATTGATTATATAAATCCCTGGGGGTTGTATGTTCAAATACTGAAGTTTATGTTCTTATCAATATAATCCAAATGTGGTATGCACTGTTAACACACAAGAATTCCAAAAGGTCTACACCTCATGTAGTTTAGATAAAGATTAATTAATCTTTTCAAATAAATTTAACTGTGGAATTTTTGTCACAGAATTTATTTTCTAATCAGACCTTCCTTGTAATGGAAAAGGGCAGAGGGGGTATGCGCAAATCTATGAAAATCATATTAAGGACACTTGTAATTCATGGAGTTTCCTTTTTTCCACTAGAGGGAGGTGTTGAACTTAAAATATTTTAAAATGAGGTTTGTTTTCGAACTGATATTTGATATTACTGAAAACCACGCTGTGCTATTAGAAAATAAATTTGCTTTCTTTCCACATCTTCTGGAAACACAGACCAAAAAGAATGATTATTTATATATACACACACACACACACATAATGTTTATTCATATAAAAATTCCTCAGAATCCAAAATATGGTTTCAATTCTGAAGAATTATAAAAGTATGTATTACAAAAGCATCATAGCTAAAGTATTCCTCCTTTCTAGCTTATAAAATATATCAATATAGCTACCTCCAACCTTAATCTAGTACATAGTTATCCCCTGAAAGAGCTGGAATATGCTCCTTTTCTCTAAATCCCCAAAGCCAGAAGAGTTCTACAATTAAAAACAGTGTTTATTGCTAGAAAGTATAAACTGGTACTAACTTTGTATAATACCCATAATAATTATAAATCCATAAACTTGCAATCAACCAATTATACTTAAACAGCAGAATCACTTTACCTGACTGCTCAAAGATAAAAACAAGAATGCTAGTAAATCATTTTTAACTGGAGTCAAAAATTTTGAAAAAAATTAAATGTCCATCAACAAGGGGGATTGCTGAAATACAGTAGTCCCCTCTTATCCACAGTTTCATTTTCCTTTCAGTTACTCTCAGTCAACCTTACTGCCAAAATGAGTGAGTACAATACAACAAGGTATTTTGAGAAAGAGGGAGAAACTACGTTCACATAATTTTTATTACAGTATATTGTTATAATTATTCTGTTATTATTATTGTTACTCTCTTACTGTGCCTAATAAACTAAAACTTTACTACAGATGTGTTTGTATAGAAAAAAACATAGTATATATAGGGTTTGGAACTATCTGCAATTTCAGGCATCCACTGGGGGCCTTGGAACATAGGGTCAGAGGTTGAGAAGGGACTACTATATATATTAGGAATATCCACATGAAGAATACCATGAAAACAATAAAAGAATAAGGAATGGACATCAAAAGAAGGATGCAAATATTACTGAGGTATGTAATTTAATTTATGTAAATGCATTAGCATATGTTTCTACATCCTTAGATGAGGAGTGAAATTGAAAGGGAATAGAGAGCAAGACCTTTATTTTTGCTCTTAAATTTCACTGAATTAGGAGCATTTGTACAAAGAACACAACATAGTAATTTTTTTAAATAAATATTAAAATATTTCCTGTTTGGATAAAACAAGCAGTACCAGTGCCAGAGTTGTTTTCTGTGCCATTTGCTACTGAGATATCACTAAACAGTTTTCCAGGAAACTACAAAGAAGTGCTCCTTGCTGCCATTCATCATTTGAAGCAAACTTCTGTAACAGCTCCTTTTCATGTAACTTCCTCCAAGCTGTCCCTAGATCTCAGTTGTACTTCCTGGATCAGTCTGAAATGTTACACTCCAGTCACTAATCAATAGGTTCTCTTATTAAACATGTACAACCTACTACTACCTAAGCCAAGTCTGATAACTTCCTTTGCTGCCTTCCCATCCTTCCTTCTCTCTCCTTAGTTCATGGTATTATTTTCAATCTATATTTCTTTTACCGTAACAAACTCCCCTACGCCTTAATCACTAGATACAAACATGAAAATTAATCAGTGAATGAGAAAAGGATAACTTTATTCTCTGGTTAAGCTACAGAATTTTAGAAATGAAATAAATATGAAAAACATGCACATATTCATTCTCTAAATGCTTTCAATCCTTCTGATAAATTATACATCAAAATGAACTGGGAAAAACTGACAAAATAAGGGGTTGATGGCTTAAAAACAAAGATTTACCACTGCCTATCCCATACTGTCTACAGTAGAACAGCTTGTAGCAAATAAGCATCTTCAAAGTTCACAGTGCAAATCCAAGAACAAAATTAATAAATAAATAATTTTTAATGAAAATTCTAAATAGAGATCAAAATAAAATAATGCTATGTATTTTCAAAATCAGTATACTTTGTTATAAAACCACTTCAGCTTCAATTTGTTTTGAAATTTCAAGTCACACTAAAGATTAACATAAAATTTTTATGCTTTATCACAAGAGCATGAGTTTTTAAAAAACAAGAAACTCTATCTTAAAATGAGGTAACTTTTGATGTAAATTCAGTAAGAATTCACATTAATATTCCAGAAAAAGATTATCTATTTAACACTTCAACTCCTGAGAAACAAAAGGGCCATGGTATAAAGTTGAGATTTCCTTTTTATAGTGAGTCTGAATTCTAAAGCCCAGATGAGAGAAATATTATACCACCTTTGTCTGTTAAAGATGAGGTTACACTAAGAAGGGTTTTTTTAAAGAAACTGAAATCCCTTAGAGAGCTACACAAAGAGAACATTATATGATACTAATACCTAATTACAGAGTGAAAAACTAGGCCTCTCAACCCAATAGAGAGAGAGGAGGGTTTTACTCTCTCAAGTTGTTTTAAAAAAGCTCTTTTAATATAAAGTCAAGTAACAGTTTTTTAGGGTTGATTCATAAAAGAACAAACAATTTTAACTTAAGCAATTTTAATAAAAAGGATAAGAAATTCAGAAACAGACCTCTGAACATTCCAATTACAAAATACAATAAAATATAGCTTATTAAGTGGCGAAGCAAGATATTGTCGCTAGGAACTAGGAAGTATATTCCCCCATTCTTTCCCACACATCATAATTAAATACTGGTAAAGAATTTTAAATTCTTTTAGTTCTTGATAATATAAAGTTTGGTATAACCACATAAGGAAGGGTCTGACAAGTTTGTGAACGCATCCTAGAAAAGGTGCTATATACCTCACTGGTAACTATCACTACCGTCACCTTTGAAGTACTCTCTTTGGGAAGGTAAGCACTGACACCAGCACCTAGTCTATCCTTCACATCAATTTTGGAACTCCTTCTCTGGAATGACCATCAGAGCTGTTGTATGAGGTCTGACAATTAATTTCACAAACTTGTCACTATGCGCTTATCTGGGCAGCATTGCACAAACAACTTGGTAAGGTTTCACAACCATGGTATATCAGCGTCTCACAGCTGTGTTAGCATTGACATCCGATGGTATCTTACTGAGTGGCATTCATTATTGTTGTTAAGTGCTTTTGTGTGCCATATGATGAAAACTCTCATGGTCATTCCAGAAAAAGAGTTCCAAAATTACTCTGAAAGGTGGACTGGGTGCTGGTGTCAGTGCATAGATAGCTTCCCAAGGAGAGTACTTCAAAGGTGACTACCGTGATATTCAGTAATGAGGTATATCACACTTTTTCTAGGATAAGATCACAAACTTAACTGTCTAACCCCATATGAAACATATGGGGTTAATAGGATTAACCAGGTAACTAGACCAAAATTACATTATCTACACATTTAAATACAGATCTCTGAATCATATTTTGTAAGTTTAGGCCTCTGGCTAGTAGATTTCTGAATGTTTAGAAATAAAGGAGTTATTTTCATTTACTTAAATTGCTAGTTTGTTCCAGGTAGCCATTAAGACAATAATCAACAACAACTCAAGTATCATCTGATTTGTAAAAATCTCCTTAGTCTCCCAGGTAATCGATTTCTCTTTTATTGTCCTAAAGTATTTGGTTCAAAATTTTATTACATTATAATACATTTTCTCTTTACATGTCTCTCTACAGTGAAAGATCTTCCAGGACAGAAACCATATCTTAATCAGTTTTATATCCTCAATATTGACAGCCATAACTCAGTAAGTACGTAGGGAATAAATGAACAAATTAGCTATATAAATCTATATAAATTACAAATAGATTCCGAATGAAATCCTAAGAGTGATTATATAACAGAGTTTACAGAGGGGATACCTGGAGGCTCCTAGTCTCTGCACATTTGGGGCCAGTTTCTGTCTTACAAAGTTGTTTCTGACACAGATTTACTCCAACATGTATTTCAAATTAATATTTTTCATTCTTGTGAAAAATGTATTTCTTTGACACCTATATAAAGGGGATTTCAATTTGTTATTTTGTGTAAAAAAAATTACACAGGATAAATTGTGTTATCACAAAATAAATAATGGAAAAAGTAATGGAAATTTACTTGAAATTTTTAGTTGGTTAGTGGGTTTTTTCCTTAAAGGAAATTAACTGCTCCCAAATTTCCTTTAAAACACATAATCATACAATTAACAGTTTGAATTTTTCTAACCTCTCCTTCAAAAGAAATACATATAATCTCCTAAAAAAGTGTAGAGTACGGTAGAACGAGAATCTAGAGACCTGTAGTCTTTTACCACATTAATCACCCTGTCTATATATAATTTCAGTAAGTCAGTAATGTCCAAATCTCCATCTGCTCATTTATAAAAGGGATTAGATACAATCAGTAATTTTCATACTGGATCATTAGAAGCCTTGGGATTTTGTATGTTGGATAGGGTTTAGAGGAATAGAGGATAATTAAGAATTTGCATTTCTTTTTAAAAAGTAATTCAAAATCACTTGAATCATTTCTCAGACTTTTTGCTAAGATCAAATGTGGTAAAAATCATTGCACTATACAATTAAAGGATCCTTGACTATCCAAAATCCTATTATTTTATTTCTTAATCCTATTAAAAACAGCTATTAGTCTTACATTTTAAATTAAAAAATATATATATCAAATATATATACATGTCCTTCTCAAAAAATCACATAACATCTGCAAGAAAAGTCACCCAACACTAATGGTACCTACTAGTAACAGCTGCTCCATAGTTGTGTATCTACAAACAAAATATGGCCTTTCAGAGATCAAAGAACAGAAACTATTTCCCCTTAGGTGAGCTAGTCAATTATCCTACTAATATAAATTTGAAATCATAAGCATTAAAAAGATATATTTAAGGAACTGAATTATTATTTTTTAAATACCTGTACTATAAATTGTAACTCTCTTCTTTCTGCTTCCCATTGTTCTGCTTGTAATCGAAACTCCTCCAATGCTGTCTCCCTGATCTGAGACTCCACTTCATTCTTCTCTTGTTGATGTTTTTCCAATTCTTCCTTTATGTAAATGAAATCTTGCTTTACTATGGGATCAAAAAAAATTATCTCTCTTCCCTCATCCCCATCTAAAATGTACAAAGATGCTCTCTTTACCTATGAACTGTTAAAACTCATTACAATTCATGTTAAATTATTAATAAAATTATGATTTTTATCATCACAATGTACATATGAATAAGAATCTATGGTTACCAATTTAAGTTAATACTTTATACATACATGTATATACAGACACATATGTGACTCAATTTTTCTGAAAAATTTAATTTCAGATGTTTGAACAAAATATCAATATATGACAGACAAAAACCAAAGTAGATTCTATTTAATAAGGAAACTTCCATTTATGAACAAAGTGCTTAGATTATCCATGATACTTTATATATAAATATGACACAGAACAGTATATTTCCAAAAAGGGAGAAGGAAAGAGTTTTATGCAACAATCAGGGTAAGGAAACTCTATAATGTTAAAAATTTGATAAGCAAAAACAAAAAGAAAAATACCTAAGTCTGGACTATAACTAATTCTAGTTCTACATTTTTCAAATAACATATTTGAAATATGATTTTTATTTTTGGTTTCCTAAGTATTTACAAAATTTAATTTAGTTCAAAATCTTAAAAATACAAAATGTGAGTTTCCTGAGAAGCCAAATTTTCTAACCATAGGGTATAAAATTAAGTCCCTGTTAACACAAGGAGAAAAATTCCATGGTTTATATGAGAAAGAAAGCCTCCCATATCCATATATGGTAGCATGGATCTGTATAATAAACATTATCCTCATAATTTTTACTAATAGAAAGCCATCATGAACAGCTCTGAGGCTTTTTTCCTCTAAGGGCTAAATAGTGACTCCTAATTAAACCCAACCTCGCCCAAACACTCTGTGCAAATCAATTCTAAGCCAAATCAAGCAGAGTTCTCAGCTTGGCGCTTGTAACTCAAGCAGCTAAGGCACTAGCCACATACACCAGAGCTGACAGGTCCGAATCCAACCCAGGCCTGCCAAACAACAATAACAACTACAACCAAAAATAGCCGGGCATTGTGGCAGGCGCTTGTAGTCCCAGCTAGGTGGGAGGCTGAGGCAAGAGAATAGCTTAAGCCCAGGAGTTGAAGGTTGCTGTGAGCTGTGATGTCACAGCACTCTACCCAGGGCAACAACTTGATGCTCTGTTTCAAAAAAAAAAAAAAGAAAAAAAGCAGAGTTCTCCTAAGCAGGTAATGGAGATTGTATCAAGATTTTATATCTTGCTTCTGACACCATGGAGCACCAGAGTGAGCCACACTCGAGCTGCCAGCAGACCCCTGCTATTAAGTTGCTGGAGACCTTTGAACTCTCCCACTTGAGACTTGGTGCTAACTGGGACAACTGATTTTGAACTCTTGACCTAGACCAATCACCTGAAGACCATCCAAGGTGGTACCCTGGTTCTGTTGTTGTGAAAAGGGTTGATTTTCCTTTTCCAGTTGTTGCCCATAGGGGGTGGGGAGTCATAGTTGCTTGTATTTCTCCACAGCTAAGACTTCAACCAGAGTTACTGATTCACAAGGATTGGACAGAGACCAGCTGAATATAAGACAGAACCACTTAGCCCGACCACACCAAGCAGGTCCCCAGTGTCTCAGGCTGTAGTACTGTATGGATCCTTTGCAAAACTATAGGGGAAAAGATGAAGTCACCAGTCCCAGCTCTTGGGCAAAGGGCTGGTTAATCACTACTCCAGGAGATCGCAATCCAATTTCACTTACCTGCTTATCTAGCCAAATGGTGAAAAATAATCATGGGGCAGAATCAGTGGAAATACTCAGACAACATGAATAATCAGAGTAGATCAATGCCCCCAAGGAATGACAGGCAGACACACCAGAAGGTCTCATTCATAAACAAATGGCTGAGAGCTCAGAAATCAAGTTCAGAATTTGGATAGCAAATAAGATTAACAGAATGGAAATAAAGTTGGAATTAGAAATTCTAGGAATAATTCAAAAGTTGTCTCAAGAATTCAATGAATTCAAAAACAAAATCACCAAAGACTTTGACACATTGAGAAAAGAATTTGCAGCTTTCCAAAATATGAGAAATACAGGAGAATCCCGCAGTAACAGAATAAAGAAGGCAAAATAAAAGGATTTCTGACATTAAAGACAAAGCTTTTGAATGCTCCAAAACACTCAAAGAGGAAGAGAAGTGGAGATCAAAAAATGAATCATTCTCTCAGAGAGCTGTGGTATAATTCCAAAAAACTAATATTCGCCTTATAGGAATTCCTGAAGGTGATGAGGTTTCTTCGAAAGGCCCAGATGCTCTACTCCAAGAGATAATTGAGGAGAACTTCCCAAACATGACAAGAGATTCTGAAATTCAGATAGCAGACTGCTTCAGAACCCCAGCATGACTCAATCCAAATGAAACATCTCCCAGACACATTACAATTAAGTTCACCAAAGTTAATATGAAGGAAAAAAATTCTGCAAGCAGCCAGACGCAAGAAAACAGTAACCTACAAAGGGAAGAATATGAAAATGACTGCAGATCTCTCTCCTGAAACTTTTCAAGCTAGAAGAGGATGGTCATCGTCCTTTAACCTACTAAAACAAAATAACTTTCACCCCAGAATCCTGCATCCAGCTAACCCAGGGTTCCTCAGACTTTTTAAACAGGGGGCCAGTTCACTGTCCCTCAGACCGTTGGAGGGCCAGACTGCAGGCCCCAGGACAAGCAGCTGCTAAGCAGGACAGTGGTGGCAGAAACACCCAGTGGGCCAGATAAATGTCCTAGGAAGGCAGCATGTAGCTCATAGGCCATAGTTTGAGGAAGTCTGAGCTAAACTTCAGTTACATTTATGGTGGAAAAATTAAATACTCTAATGACATTCACATGTTGAAGAAATTTGCCATAACTGAACTAGCTCTCCAGGATATTCTCAGACTTATCCTCCACAATGCCAAGCACAATGCTCTACCAACAAAGTAAACTCTCTCAGAAACTTTTGATCAAACTCCAACTTCCACAGTGGCAAAAGGATTAAAAATGTCCACTGGACTATTCAATAACTCCATACCCAAAATTCAAAATTCTACCAGGCTTATCAATATTCTCAATTAATGTGAATGGCTTAAATTGTCCTCTAAAGAGGCACAGGTTGGCTGACTGCATACAAAAACTCAGGCCAGATACTGGCTGCATACAAGAATCTCATCGTACCTTAAAAGACTAATATAGACTCAGGGTGAAGGGATGGTCATCTATAATTCAGGCAAATGGAATCAGAAAAAAGCAGGTGTTGCAATTTTATTCACAGATACAACAGGCTTTAAACCAACAAAAGTAAGGAAAGATAAGGACGGTCACTTCCTATTCATTAAGGGTAACACTCAACACAATGAGATTTTAACATTTATTATTATTAACATTTATGCACCCAACCAAAATGTGCCTCAATTTATATGAGAGACTTTGGCTTGGCGCCTATAGCTCAACCGGCTAGGGCGCCAGCCACGTACACCTAAGGTGGCGGGTTCAAATCCCCAGCCCGGGCCCACCAAACAACAATAACGGCTGCAACCAAAAAATGGCCAGGCGTTGTGGCGGGTGCCTGTGGTCCCAGCTACTTGGGAGGCGGAGGCAGGAGACTCGCTAGAGCCCAGGAGTTGGAGGTTGCTGTGAACTGTAATGCCACGGCACTCTACCCAGGGGGACAGCTTGAGGCTCTGTCTCAAAAAAAATAAAAAGAACCCCCAAAGAGTTGTTTTTTGGTTTTT
>CAUYTI010033653.1:0-16122 GCA_963575145.1 Galago senegalensis
GCAAGCAGACAGCCATCAGAATGGGAGAAGATTTTCACAGGTTATGTCTCCGACAAAGGTTTAATAACCAGAATCCATAGAGAACTTAAATGTATTAGCAAGAAGAAAACGAGTGATCCCATCTCAGGGTGGGCAAGGGACTTGAAGAGAAATTTCTCTAGAGAAGATCGGCGTACGGCCTACAGATATATGAAAAAATGCTCACCATCCTTAATCATCAGAGAAATTCAAATCAAAACTAGTTTGAGATACCATCTAACTTCAGTGAGATTAGCCCATATCACAAAATCCCAAAACCAGAGATGCTGGTGTGGATGTGGAGAAAAGGGAACACTCTTACACTGCTGGTAGGAATGTAAACTAATATGTTCCTTTTGGAAAGACATTTGGAGAACACTTAGAGAACTAAAAATAGACCTGCCATTTGACCCTGCAATTCCTTTATTAGGTATATTCCCAGATGACCAAAAATTGCATTACAACAAAGATATTTGTATCAGAATCAGAATGTTTATTGCAGCCCAGTTCAAAATTGCCAGGTCATGGAAGAAGCTCAAGTGCCCATCGATCCATGAATGGATCAACAAACTGTGGTATATGTACACCATGGAATACTATGTAGCCATTAAGAAGGATGGAGACTTTACGTCCTTCATGTTCACATGGATGGAGCTGGAGAATGTTCTTCTGAGCAAAGTATCAAAAGAATGGAGGAAAAAGTATCCAATGTACACACCCCTATTATGAAACTAATTTATACCTTTTATGTGAAAGCTATAACCTAATAAAAGCCTAAGAATATGGGGAGAGGGGAGAGAAAAGGGGGGGGGCAATGGGTGGAAGGAGGGGGATTGGAGGGATCACTTCTGAGGTTTATCTTATAAGGGTACAAGTGAATCTTTCTAAGAGCAGAATGTGAACATTTTAAAATAATAATTAAGAAATGACATGAAGGCTATGTTAACCAGTTTGATGGAAGTATTTCAGATTGTGCGTGAAAACCCCACACTGTACCCCAGAAGTGCATTAATGTACACAGTTACCATTCAATAAAAAAAAAAAGAAAAAAGAAAGATTTTCTCAACCATCTGGGGGTCCCATGGATGCCCATGTAGATTAAGAGAAAGATGTTTAAAAGAGAGAGATTGGAATCTCCATGTACCTGGGCAGGGACTGTCTCAAGGGGAGGGGCTGCTTCTCTGAAGGGCGGCCTGGAGATCACCACGTGTCAGCATTTGTAGGTCTTCTCTCTTGAGCTTCTGTGAGCATGACATTTTGTGTTGCATTTTCTTTTTATAAAGTTAATTATGAACTTTTATTTTTTTGTTGTTGTTGGTTTTTGTTTTTTGCTTTTTGGGTTTTTTTTTGTCTGGGGCTGGGTTTGAACCCACCGTCTCTGGCATATGGAGCCGGTGCCCTACTCCTTGAGGCACAGGCACAGCCCCTTGTGTTGCATTTTAGAAGTGGATATTCTATAAGCTCCATCTTCTACTTTGCCTGTGCAACTACAAGAAGAAAATATCTAGGGCACCTCCATGGTGAGTGTGAAAATGTTAACAGCGTGGTGGTACACTGAACCACAGATTTCCATCCACTCACTCCCAAAATCCCACCACAGTGACACTGAATGAATTAAAAAGGCAAGTGGGATTGAGGTACCTCGCTGAAATCAGAAGGATGACGTGAAAGACGGCGTCCCAAGCTGCGAGAGCCCTGGCTGGGGTCCTCCCCATCTTGGCTCCAAAAAATGTGACACCAGATTTATGGTCTTTGTCCCAGGTCGGGTGACCAGATGGGAGGTTGGAAATCTCTCTGGAGAAAATGACTGGCCTGAGAAAATATATTAAACTGAAAATACTTTAATTTAGGCAGATTAAGAGGAAAGGAAATTAGTAGGTTACACGGCATATGTGTTTTTAGTAAGAACCATAGAGAAACAAAGATAGACTTGAAACTAGCACTTCCATTCAGGGCTATTTGCCTCATGTTCGTGAGAAGATGGATAGATAATTAAAAGATTCTTCCATCTGATTGTATCAAGGATGTGATGGATAAAAATTCCAAGCCAAACAGGCAAAGTTCTCTTTCAGTTTGGTTTTTAGTTTCCACATGCTCAGATCTGAAAAATATAGTTACACCGTCTCTTAAATATTTGCTCACTGGGGGCAGAGTCTCCACACTCTGTAACTTCTGAATACAAGAGTAGTAATCTGTAATCTTGACCCTCCATACACCATAGAAAATTCTATTTGCTAGAGATAATTGTTCACCTAATTCATAAGCTTTAGTTGTCATGGGAAATGGAATTTTCCATCTCATTCAGTTATAATTAACATGGATTATCACTATACTTACTAAAATTTTCAGTAACTGTTAGTAAGTTCTGGCCAATGAAAAGTAAACAGAAGTGGTATGTGGAATTTCTGGGATGTCTCCTTAAAACCAAATGAGAACAGGTTGCCTTCTTCCCGTCCTCCAACCTGCATCCCCATAATCAGGGGAGATGCTGGACCCCCAGCAGCAAGTGGGCATGGGAACCATTCCGGAGAAGCTCGTGGTTTCTGGGCAAGATTTGCCTCCTCCAAACGGGCGAAGGAGAAAGCTTCCCTTTTCTGGCCACCCCCCCGCCTTGTGTTCCTGAAGCAGGATAATGGAGGAAGGGCATAGGCAATCACAGGGACACTGACTCAGCCCACTAGTCCACCCCTGGACCCTGCAGGCTTCTTGTTAACTAAGTGTTTTTAGTTTAAGCAGCTGTTAGTTAACAGGATAGCTGGTCCTTGCAGCTGAAGGCATTCCGACTAGTACACAGTTCTCACTGGAAAGCTCCCAAGTACATCGTACTTGGACTCTGTCACTTGCTTCCAAGAATCCTGGCTCTTAGAAAATAAATTTAAAGTCCAGCAAAGTGTACAATGAAAAGAATCAGTGTAAACAAAGATGGGCATACTGGTGGTTTTAATCTCAGAAGAAATATGTTTGAGCTTCCAAAGTCATGAGAAGCTATCTGCTTTTTATCTTGATTCATATTCTTCCCACCAAAGTGCATCCAGATGGTTTATACATCTGGTCTCAATTACACAATCTACCAATTGGCAAATTAAACAAGATAAGGCCTGTAAAAGACCTAGAATAGAGCTATATATAGTAGGTGTCTGATAAACTCTAGTTATTATCATATCCTCGTTATGCTTGATGGCTGGCAATTTATTCTGGCAGATTAAAGGCCACGGTCAATGGTAGTGTCTCTGAAGCCCCACCTGGAGCTAAACTGGGCTGAGGAGATGGCACGCACATCCGCTGATCACCTCTAGGAGAATTTATAATTCCCCCCAATATCAAAGAAGGCAATCTATAGAAAAAAGAAGAAAATCTCAGGGAAACTTCATCATATTCCAATTAGGGACCCATGCTGTAAACCAATAATAGAGGTTTAGCTGAACGCTAACCCAAAGGTATATGCATTTGCATATTGCTGATGCAAGGTATGTCTGTCTGATTCCGGGCCAGCATGTTTACAAACTTAACCAAACTCTTCCTACGCTAAGATGGAACAAGGGGGCTCTCACCTCCATCAAAAGCTGTGTCTTCTCAGGATCTGAAGCTCTTTTCAAAGTACCTCTAGAGAGAGACTTTCTTAATCTTTTGTACCCAAGGATGGCTGACAGACCTAAACAGTCTGCTTTGTCCCTCCTTCAGCAAACATGGGCTTTGTCCTTTTAATTCCAGGTTCAATAAGGACTGTTAAGAAATTATTATCCCATGATAAAATTTGGCAAGGATGCTTATGAAATAGCACCCACAGGGTGTGTCCCTTCATGCACTCACAGAAGCCAAATTGGGTTCAGGTTTTACTGAGCAGCAAGGACACTTGGTCATTGTACTGTGAGCAGGGACCCAGGAAAGGCCATCAGCTCCGTCTGTTGGTTCAGTGGAAGCTTAGAGCAGCTCTTGTCACTGTCCTCCCAGTGCCTAGAACACTGCCTGGCTCAGAACTGCTGATTGTTTTTCAATAATTTTTTTTAAGACTTGGAGGAACCAGGGTACTACTTTGTAATGGTCACCCAGAAAAGATGAACTCTGACACCCCCAGTATCATTCTGGGGCAAGGAGAATTTTACTGCACTGCTGCAGACTGATCTGCTTAAATACCTCTCGCTGACGATTAGCTTCTTTGCTTCTCAGCCCTGTAGTCTATATTACACTGTATTATTTCTTAGAGACTTTCGTTGAACTTTATGTATTTAATGCTTTTCCACTTTCTGCAAATTGACTTTGTACAGCCACTGGGAAAATGGACATCGGAGTTCATTTGTTGGGCATTAGTTTCAAGACACATGAAGAAAATCTTTGGACTTAATTGAAACAGCCCATTGGAGATACCACGTGGTAACACCCTCTGCTCAACTCCCCCAATAGAACCATGACCCAATCCACATTGCATTTGGCATTTTAAATCCAAAGCACTTAAAAACCTCCCCACACCCTAGGAAAAATGTGAGCCAGAGAAGCTCCAATAAAGAGCCATTTGGCCCAGACCAGGGACGAGAATCCTCCCCACCCATCTCTGAGAGTGCAGCCCACAGAGGGATTGAACAAGATCCTGTTTCCGTCCTTCCAAGGCTGTTTCTACAATGGTGTTTCTTCACCATATTTCTTTTTTTATTTTTTTGGAGACAGTGTCTCACTCTATCACCCTCAGTAGAGTGCAGGGTAGTGTTACAGCTCACAGCCACCTCAAACCTCTTGGACTAAAGTGATCCTCTTGCCTCAGCCTCCCAGGTAGCAGGGACACAGGCACTCACCACAACACCTGGCTACTTTTTTAGAGATGGGGGTCTTGCTCATGCTCAGGCTGGTCTCGAACTCCTAAGCTCAAGCAATCCACCCTCCTCAGCCTCCCAGAGCGCTGGGATTACAGTGTGAGCCACCGCCCACGGCCTCTTCAGCACATTTCAAGTGTTGTCAGTTTGGTAGGTATATGGTCTGAACCTAGTCAAAGCCCATTTGGCTGAGAAAAATACCCTCCCCGCAGTGGCAGGTGTCACCATTTGCCTGCCTGAGCTCCCTTTGCTTCTCCAGGCTCCCTGGGAATAGGTGCAGAGGCCAGAACAAGTGACGTGCGACTGGTCACATTCACAGTTCTTCACACAAACCTAATCCCTCCTGAGCAAGTCAGCCACCTGCAGCTGGATGTGAAAATCTCAGCTTTCCTGTTTCTGTTGTGTTAGAAATATTTTCACCATCTTAAATGGGATTTAAATGTTTTTCTCACCTCTGCCCCAGGCTCCCAGGAACAGTCAACAGAGCCAGCATGCTAAGAACTGGGGCTCCATCAGGGCCACCTTCTCTGAGGGGACTATGTTGTTAAGGTTCCCTGGGTTTCCTTTGACTTCCCTGCCCCTTCATTAGGCCCGGTCAGGGGACTTGCTCTGGCTGATGGAATGTTTCTCCTGAGAGGAAGCATGATCACCAGTCCCCAAGTCCCAGTGTGATCGTCTGTTCCTTGGTCATCAGAGCAGCTGGTGCTGGGAGGAGCCTCCCCAGCCTCTGACCTAAGTGACTATGAGTAAAGCCCCCTCCGCCTCCTCACCCTACCTTCCCCCTCACCAACCCATGCTGGACATGGAATGAGCTAGAAACAAGCCTTTGTGGTTTGTAAGTCACAGGGATCCTTGTATTGTTCCATCATAACCTCGTTCATTCTGACAGAGGGCTACTGAATAGAAGGAAGGCTTTGAGGATGAGAGAGTGAGGGAGACGTGCTGAGCCTGAGAGGAGGCTGGATAGCAGGTGAGTGGCGCCCTGGGGAGGCCAGGCAGCAGGTGAGTAGCGCCCTGGGATGGGCCCTTGGGCCCGTCCTGGTGTGTGTCTGTCCGGCAGTGAGCAGCAGAGAATGCCAGGCCCAAGAGCAGGATTCCTGAAAGGGAGTTATGCCTGTGCCCAAGAGCTGAGCAGAACCAAAGAACTGACCTAACCCAGGAAACGTGCCCAGGAGCCTCCCAGGGCTCTGGGTAAGGGTCACACTGCTAACAGCTCTGTGGGACTCACGGGAAGTTGGTTGCCCTGGCCCAAGTCAGTCACTAAGAAGCAGATGCCATAAGGAGATTAACAGGCAAGAAGTTCCTTGGCACAACACCAACCCAACAGAGAAAAATGGGGAGGGAGCCGGAGAAGGCAGGAGAACAATCAGGTCACAGTGAATTCTGGCCCCTGTGAAGGACAGAGGAGAAGAGAGGAGGGGAGCGAGGGACTGATGTGCAGCAGAAGGAACATTTCGGCAAGACTGAGGAGCAGATCCCCAGCCCAAATCACGGGTCAGCGGAGCCCTGTGTCTCTCATGCCTCAGTCTCCCTGCCACGCTCACCATCGACAGGACCAAGTCCCTGGAAAGCGTGGCCGGTGTTAGCCTGCGATGGATTCATTCCAGACTGCAGCGGCTGACCCCTCGGTCAGCAGTGGCCTGCAGTAGGAGAGCTGAGGCCCCACTCAGCCACCACGTCACCCTTGATCAAGATTAAAGACGCATCACAACAAGGGACACATGACTTCTTGGTGCTACTAGGACCACCTTGTATTTGTCTCTAAATTTACAGCTCCCCACGGGCTGTCACATATCTCCTCCATTTGAAAGCGTGAAGGCAACACTATAGTCTTTATAAAGGTCCTAGAGGGCGGGAACTCCTGGCCATGCAGAAGGGCACTGGACCAAATGCCTGACCATCTCACTCTGAGTCCAGGGCTCAGGCCACTGTGTGATAAAGTGCCTGCTGAAACTCAGTGTTCCCGCCACGTCTGTCATGTCTCTAAGTGAGGACTAATCCTGGGTCCCTGCAGGCAGACTGCTCCAGAGAGAAAGCGCACTTCAGGGCAGGCACCTCCTCTCTGTCCTGACACTAGGGCAGCCTTCATAGGACGACAGGCTTGTCACTGGCAGAGAAACCCATGAAGATGGGTTTTAAGGTCTCCTGTCTACTGGGAAATTCTATGAGTGGGATGTCCATGGGCTGGAGTCCCTCGTCACCAGAGCAACCCTGTGTGGCCTCAGGAGAGGGTGAGAAGCCTCTGGGCTGAGACACCTTCCGTGGAGAGACGGTCTAGCTTAGCACTGCAGAGTCCCAAAGCCGTGGTACCTTCCTCAGCCTCACAGCAGGCTCATTTGTGTGGGACTAGACCAGCAAACACTTTTCTTCAACATTAATGGAGATTTCTTCTTTCCAAAGAGAAAGAACGAAAAATAGTGAAACAAGAATTGCCACGACTGCAGGAAAACCCAAATCCTAGCTCCATCCCCAAACGGGTACAGCACAGACCCTGTGTGGAGTTCCAGTGACTCAGCTAAAGTCAAAGAAGGAAGGCGGGTGGACACAAACTCGGAGCCTTCCCTACCCAAAAGGAAGCAGCACAACACGTGGATTCTGGGAACACCACCTGAAAGCATCGAGATTTTCACTAGTTGTCAGAAAAACACCTAAGAACAAAGCCCTTTCAAACTATGACATTACCTGGTAGCAAGCATTTCCCGGTAGACAGCAAGCAAAGGCGAAGGGTTTCCACCCCCACCGCACACTGCACCCAGCATCGCACACAGCCCTCCCAGGGCCTCCAGGGGACGGCGACACTGACCTGTGTGTTGTACTTGAGAACCTTTATTCAGGGGCAGGAAATGGCTTTTCTTTCTCAGTAGAAGCAGCTGGGCAGCCACAGAGGCCACAGCAGCACAGAGGGGCCAAAAGAGGTCTGTGGGTTCCAGCTCTAAGGACGCCACTAAGGAAGCGGCTGGGCAGTCCCAGGACCCCCCGCAACTTCTGCTTCCTTATTTGTAAAAGGAGAAAGTTGTTAATGGTTCAAAGTGGTTTTCTGCTCTTCCAATTGACCTGGGGAGCTTTGAAAGAAGATAATGCTTCAGACCACTCGTAGACCCACTGAATTAGAATCTCCAGGAACCTGGGTTTTTAGAGACCCTGGTGACCTGAACATAGTCATTGTGCAGAGCAGTGTTTTCGGAGAGGAACTAGATGAGGGATTCACAGACCCCTCTGGTTGCCAAGGTCTGTGATAGGGACTGGGACGGTGCAGGAAGAGAGGGTCAGGGAGAGGCCATTCCTCCAGGCCCCGGAGCATCTAGACACTTCTGTGTTATAACAAGGATGCCGGGTGGTTCCTGAGAACACCTCCAGTTAGAGAGCACTTTTCTAGTCCACGAATCATGAGTGACCCTGTCCAACACGTGCCACCAGTCCTTTCCCCACCTCCTCTCTTGGCCAACCTGGGCACACAGAACAAAGGAAACACTCAGCTTCAGGTGACGTCACTCACAGGCCACCACTCAGCCTCAGGTGACGTCACTCACAGGCCACCACTCAGCCTCAGGTGACGTCACTCACAGGCCACCGCTCAGCCTCAGGTGACGTCACTCACAGGCCACCGCTCAGCCTCTGGTGACGTCACTCACAGGCCACCGCTCAGCCTCTGGTGACGTCACTCACAGGCTACCGCTCAGCCTCAGGTGACGTCACTCACAGGCCACCGCTCAGCCTCTGGTGACGTCACTCACAGGCCACCACTCAGCCTCAGGTGACGTCCCTCACAGGCCACCACTCAGCTTCAGGTGACGTCTCTCACTGGCTGCCATTCTCCTCAATGCACAGGACTTTGGGACACCACTACAAGACCCTTTACAAATTTGACCTAAATGCTCATGAAGGCAAAATCGAGAGGCCACAGGGGAGAGGGCCAGGATGCGTGTGTGTGAGGCAGTGTTATTCCCTGTCCACCAAGCAAAATTTTCCAGATGAATTCCAGAGAAGAGGCTTGTTCCTTGGGAAGAAGGAAAGCTTAAATGGTGTTTGATCATCAGTATTTGACTGGGCGGAGGAAATGAAACAGACCACAGCCGAGCCTTTCTCAGGCACTTGCTGTCTTTACCTACAGCCTGTCTTTGGAGCCGATCACCAAAAGCACTGAGAAAATACTCTTGGAGGAGTTCAATTTACAAAATTCAGATAGAGTATGTAAAAGAATTAGAAAGCCAGGAAAAAAAATTTCCTGGACAAAATAAAATCTGTTGGTGCTTTTGTTCCAGTTTCATTTTTTATGGCTCCCCTGAAATAAAAATCTTAGGGAAACCACAAGGCTTCTGGGTGTTACGCTGGTGACTCTGGTGAGTTTTTCATGTGGGAAGTAGATGAGCTCCTTCCCCTGAGCACAAGATTCCTCCCACTTCTTTAGAGGTGTGACATCCTGACTTCCTCTTCCAAGCTAAAACTGAACTTTGTATGGCAATTTTTCATCAATTTCAGTTTATGACTCAGGAATTTTTCCCGACATAACACAGGAATAATGAGTATAAATTGCTGAGTTTGTAAAAGCAATCCACGGCTGAGACACGTACTAACCTTTGTACCTCTACACGCGTCAATCGACATGTGGCAACCTTTTGCAAGTGGCTTCCAAACCCTGGGCCCTGTGCTGAGAACAAGAAAAGGCTCTCCCCTGGCCTGCTCACGAGCTCCACCCTCCCTCTCACCCCACACCCCAAACCACATCCACTTACACTCTCTTACTGCCTCAGGATAGAGGAACCAACCTGTAATTCGTGACTTTAGTATAAGTTTCTCAGATTGTCATCCTCAGAGACAAAGCAGTGGGAATGTCAGGGGGAAATCAGATAGGCAGAAGGCTGGAGAAAGGGGAAGATGGAGTAAGTGACCTAAGTCAGGTGTCTTATATTCTCTGGTAGAGGCCTTGAAGGAGCAGGACGTGTGTGGGCTGCATGAGGAGAGCATGAGTGTTCAAAGGTGAGGGTCAAGGGCCAGGGCTCTCTAGAGGCAGGCAGGAGCTGCAGAAGGGCGGGAGAGCATCAAGTCCTCGCTGCAGTCGCTATGTCTGCAGACAGCCACCCAGGACACCCTTAGGATTCGGGTGTGGTGGGTTGTCACTTCTAGCCTAGGCCATCTTCCTCCCAGAGGGGTCTACCTATCTTCAGCATCCCATGGGCCAATTTCCATCATTAACTGTCACTATTACAGAATTAACATTGCATCACCCCATTCAGGATTTGGGTTTTTGGCTTTCTAAAAGATAACTGCTACAGGTGAACTAGAAATACTGTTGTTGTTTTTTTTTTGTTTGTTTGTTTGTTTGTTTAGAAATAACATCTTTCTTTATGGCCCAAGCTAGAGTCCAGTGGCATGATCATAGCTCATGGTAACTTTGAATTCCTGGACTCAAGTGATCCTCCCCCTTTAGTCTCCTGAGTAGCTGGAACTACAGGCATGTGTCACCATACCTAGGTAATACTAATTTGTCATATTTTTTAAATTTTTTTAGAGATGGGGTCTTGCTATGTTGCCCAGGCTAGTCTCAAACTCCTGGCCTCAAGTGATCCTCCCCTCTCAGTCTCTGGAGTACAAAAGTTGATGTCTATTTAAGATCCTATAATTCTAAATTAAGCCTATAATTTTTTCCTACAAAAGCAGACATGTGAACAAGATTAACAGTCTTGTCTTAGTGAATTAGATGGTGCATTAATCAGACTTAATTTTTACCCTAATGATTCTCAACCTTCTTAGCACATTAGAATTACCTGGGGAGCTCTTAAAAATCATGATGCCCAGACCATACTTCTGACCATTTAAATCAGAAGCTCTGGGGAAGGAAGTCAAACATCAGTGCTGCTATAAACCTCCACAGATAATTCCTATGTACATTCAAGGTTGAAAACCCGCCAGAAGCAGGGGAGGACCAAAAGCAGAGCTTTATGTGAAAGGAGATCAAGGTGAGGAGTGCGAGCTTTTGGTGGTGGATTTGACGGCTGGTTGACAGGAGGAAGGCATGATTGCTTCTAAACATGGTTTGATACTCGCTGGGACCAAAGTTGGAAAGGATGTCAAAGCTTGCAATCTCAGAGCACACAGGAAGAGTGGCCTGCTCAGAACCATCCTTCCCATAGCAGAGTTCTCTCTCTTGTCCTCCTCGTCCCTCCTCAGACTCTGTGGGCCCTTTTGCAGACCTCTGCCTGCCTCAAGTGTCAGCCCATGTAACAAGTGGCTCCAGTGGTGGCAGGCCCTGAGCAACAGGAGGGACCTGTCTGCCACTGCCGAGGCAACTGGTTCACCTGCCACTTCAGAAAGCCTGTCCACTTCCTAGTGCACAGCACAAGGCAAAGGGCAGTCGGGAAATGAGGCCAAAGAAATTAACTTGAGCCTCTCCTTGTCTTCCTGGCACTTGTAAAGCCCAGGCCCCCCACCCACCTGCCAGAGAGCAAGTGTCAGATGTGGCTTCTTGTCCAGTATATCCTCAGCATATGACACATGGCTCACAGTGGTGCTCAATAAATTCTTGAGGAAGGAAAAACTAAATAAATACTTCCTTGGAATCGCATACAACGTCCAGAATAGCACTAACTCTAGAAAACATTTGTTTGCTTGACACTAATCTGAAGCTTCGGGAAACTGCAAGCCCGTAAGTCTCAATTATTTCTCCCTCCAGCTCGCTGAATGATGGTTTGCAATTTCCTCAAATGTAAAGCAGAAGCAGTAATGGGCATTAGGGTGGGGAAAGCATCAATAAGTTGGTGTGAGTGTGTATTTTAAAAAATGAAACATGCAGAGTCAGAAACCACAGAGCACTAAAGGATAGTGGTCGGTGAAGGATGACTTCCTGTCCTCCCTGCCCCATGACACAAGGGCAGAAAATAAAGGGGAAAAAACTCCCATATTTTAAGAGAAAATGTGAAGAAATAATGACTCAGTGGTCTGATCCTAGTTTGCTTAACTTTCTTTATAGCGTCTTCTTCCATGCAAGGAGTTGATTAAAGCAAAGGAAGAGAAGTATTTTCAGAGTTGGATATTACTGTGCAAAATTACATGCTGAAGCAAGACCCTCTGATGAGGGTGGTAAGACTTTGGCTTCCAAAAATGTGGAAAGTCCCCAAAATGTAAGTTAGCAGGAATTAAAGGTTACTGTTCACTACCCACAAAGTCAGAAAGTCCCTCAGGCAATCAGCTGGATTTCATCCCCTTCCCCTCAACTGGGTAGCAATTAAGCAGGGGCAAGGAGATATTATAAAAAGAAAATTCCAGAACATTTTTCTTTGGAAGTGCCCTTTACTCCCTAGTCAGATTTACACTGAATAAAATAAACAAACAGAAAACCTTTGCTTTTGTCTAGCTGGAACCCCTGTTGCAATTTCAAAACTAATCCCTAATTTGGTTCTCAGTAGCAATGGAAAATAGTAAGTTAATTTCTTCTTGATGAAGAAATTCAAGCTAATACAAATTACTCTAAACCTTTGAATTTTCCTTACTGAATCCATTTTCTGAATTCTTTTTAAGAACTTTCTGAATTAAGGTTACATCCTGAATACTAAAATCCTAATACGAAATCCTAAAATATCAAAACACTTTAAATTCATTTATGATAACTAATAACTTGGGAAAGAACAGCAATGAAAAGTATTATTATATGTGCAATGAAAAAAACATTAAAATTGTTTACAATATGTTAAAGTCTGCACAGGGGATTAAATATTAAAACTCGGTGGGAGGAGGGGGTGGGATTATAAATTCTCACTAACACACACAAGGTGAGGGATACAACATGCTCCCTGGTGAAGGGCTCGACCTCAACTTCACCTTCGAAACTCAAAAAATGTAACCTAATCATGTGTACCTCATATTAAAAATACTAAGAATAATAATAAGCATTAAAATACTTCATCGAACTGCAAGAAATTAAAGCAGTGCAGTCTCAGCACAGGCATAGATGAACAGGTCCACAGAACAGAATACAGTCCAAACCCAGATCCACTGGCTGGGCACAGTGGCTCACAACTGTAATCCCCGAACTCTGGGAGGCCGAAGTGGGTGAATTGCTTGAGCTCAGGAGTTCAAGACCAGCCTGAGAATGCCAGACCCCATCTACTAAAAACAGAAAAACTGAGGCAAGAAAAACTTGAGCCCAGGAGTTTGAGGTTGCAGTGAGCTATGATGCCAGGGCACTCTACTCAGTGAGACAGAGTGAGACTCTGTATCAAAACAAACAAACAAACAAACAAACAAAAACAGATCCACTTATCATTTATACTGTTACTACTAATAAGTCATAATGAATGACAGGAGACAGAGTGAGACCTATCAATGCCCCCGGTGCCAGTGCCACCTTTAAACATACTTAAACTGGCTCTGTGAATTCTCACAATGGCAGTAGAGAGGCAGAACTGGCACTCAAAATCTGATCTCTTTGACCTCAAAATCTATGTGCTTTGTGAAAATATGCTAGTGGGAGCCAAGATGGCAGACTGCAGCCAACTTTTTACAGAAGCTCCCATCCAGAAGGAGGCTTAAAGGACAGAAGTTTAGCAAGTTAGCTGATGGTTTGGAGCAGAGCCAAGAGAGAAGATTGAAGAGTGCATGTCAACCTTCCTAAGGTGAGCTGAGACCCCAAAAATACAACCAAAAGGTATAAAATCCACCACCAAGTGGACAGGAGTCCCCTCCCCTACAACAAGGGCTCGCAGTTTACTCCATGCAAACAAGCAAGCAGAGTTCAAACTTCCTCCTACTCTATCCCATGGAAGAGACCGCCTAAAAACTGGACCTCCCATCCCTGCTGGCATGCCACGGCACCCTCCAACCAGGCATAAAACTGTAAAACTATATAAAACTGTATATATTCCCCACATGCAACATTGAACTCTGAGGAGTCCCCACCCACCCACTCCAGGGTCTGGAGGTTTGTAACCTATGGAATCCAAATTCTTGGGCATCTCCTTGAGAGAAGTGGAGGGGGAAAGAGCTGGTGCTGTTCTGTGCTGACTGTGGCACAGGCGTGAGGAGAAGAAAATCGGCTCAGGGGACACCAATACAGCAACAGTGGCATCCTGAGCTGCAAACTGATGCCATTCCAGCCCCATCTCTCTGGGCAAACAGAGGTTCCGGACAGCAGCCATAGGCAAAATGCAGATAACTTTCGTAAGTAAAGCACCAGCCCTCGGTGTCTAATACAGCTGAGACAAAGGCAGTGGGCAGGCAGAGGCTAGAATTGACACCTGAGTGTAAACTGCTATTTGTCTGCTGCCCAGAGCTGAATGTAACCTTTGACTTACAGAGGAATCTAGCCAGACAGAAGCCTAATTTAAACATGCAAGGCCCCCTTGCTGAATTCAGATTTCTGGCTGATTTTGCTGAACTAGGACTAATCTGGTCGCTTGTGTACCCTGTGCTACTGCTGCCATTCCCCCACCCCCTGGCTGCTCCAGGGTGCTGAACTAGGACTGATCTAGCCACTACAGTTCCCCTGTTCCACCAGTTGCCCCAGAGGGGCTGAACTAGGACTGATATGACTGCTGCCATCTCCTGCCCCTTGGTCGCCCTGGTAGGCTGAACAAGGTCTAATCCAGCCACGCACACTCCTGTGCAGCTGCTGCCGTTCCACCACACCCCAGTTGCCCCAGCACCCGAGAACTGGGAGAAGACAACAGACACACTCTGCCTGTCTCTCTGGGCAACCAGAAGAAGCCACCAACTGAACAGTTTTGATAAGGCCTCCAAACAAGGTAAACTCAGCATGGGGTGGAATCAGCGGAAAAACTCTGGCAACTTGAATAACCAGAGTAAATCAACTCCTCCAAGGGAAAATGGGGCAGATGCAATTGAAGACCCCATCCACAAGCAAATGGCTAGGATGTCAGATATCGAGTTCAGAATGTGGATAGCAAATAAAATTAACAGAATAGAAGAAAGGAAAGAATTAGGAGTTCAAGAAATTATTCAAAAGATTTCTCAAGAAATTATTCAAAAGATATCTCAAGAAATTATTCAAAAGATGTCTCAAAAACTCAACGATTTCAAAGATAAAATGATCAAAGATTTTGAAACACTGAGACAAGAGGTTGCCCTCAAGGATCTGAAAGACATGGTGGAATCCCTCCATAACAGAGTGGAACAGGCAGAAGAAAGGATCTCTGATTTTGAAGGCAAAGTTTTTGAAAAAGCCCAGGAACGCAAAGGTCAAAAGAAATGGAGAGCAAAAACAGATCTCACTCTCAGAGAACTCTCAGATAATTTGAAGAAAACTAATATTTGCCTTATAGGAATCCCTGAAGGTGATGAAGTGGCTTCACAAAACACAGAGGCTCTTCTTCATGAAATTATGAAAGAGAACTTTCCAGACATGCCAAGAGATTCTGAAATTCAGATAGCAGAGAGTTTCAGAACCCTAGCACAACTCAACCCAAACAAGACATCCCCCAGACACATCATAATTAACTTCACCAAAGTTAAGATGAAAGAGAAAATTCTGAAAGCAGTCAGATGTAAGAAAACCATAAACTACAAGGGGAAGAGTATTAGGATGACTGCAGATCTCTCAGCTGAAACCTGTCAGGCTAGAAGAGGATGGTCATCAACTTTTAATCTCCTAAAACAAAATAACTTCAACCCAGGATCCTGTATCCAGCTAAACTGAGTTTCATCTATGATGGAGAAATTAAATACTTTAATGACATTCACATGTTAAAGAAATATGCTATAACTAAACCAGCTCTCCAGGAAATTCTCAAACCTATTCTCCATAATGACCAGTGAAATCCTCCACCACAAAAGTAAACCCACCCAGAAACTTTTGATCAAATTCCAACTTCCACAATGGCAAAAAGATTAAAAATGTCTACTGGACTTTCGAACAACTCGATGCCCAAAATTTTACCAGGCTTATCAATAATTTCTATCAATGTGAATGGCTTAAATTGTCCTCTAAAGAGGCACAGATTGGCTGAGTGGATACAGAAAATCAGACCAGACATCTGTTGTATACAAGAATCTCACCTTACCTTAAGAGACAAATATAGACTCAGGGTGAAGGAATGGTCATCTATATTCCAGGCTAATGGAAGGCAGAAAAAAGCAGGTGTTGAAATATTATTCACAGATACAATAGGTTTTAAACCAACAAAGTAACCAAAGATAAAGATGGCCACTTTATATTTGTTAAGGGCAATACTCAATATGATGAGATCTCAATTATCAATATCTATGTACCCAACCAGAATGCACCTCAATTTATAAAAGAGACTCTAACTGGCATGAGCAACTTGATCTCTCCCAGCTCCATCATAGT
>CAUYTI010033655.1:0-33406 GCA_963575145.1 Galago senegalensis
ACCTTTCACCATTAACTAAGATAGACTCTCACTGGATTAAAGATTTAAACTTAAGGGGCTCAGAGCCTGTGGCTCAAGTGGCTAAGGCACCAGCCACATACACCTAAGGTGGCAGGTTTGAATCCAGCCCGGGCCCACCAAGCAACAATAATGGCTGCAAACAAAAAATAGCTGGGCATTGTGGCAGGCGCCTGTCATCCCAGCTACTTGAGAGGCTGAGGCAGGAGACTCGCTTGAACCCAGGAGTTGGAGGTTGCTGTGAGCTGTGAAGCCATGGCACTCTACCCAGGGGCTCAGCTTGTCTTAAAAAAAAAAAAAAAAAGATTTAAACCTAAGGCATGAAACTATAAAAATACGAGAAGTGTAGGGAAAACACTTGAAGAAATCGACCTGGGTGAACATATTATAAGGAGGACCCCTTGGGCAATTGAAGCAATGTCAAAAATACACTTTTGGAACCTGATCAAACTAAAAAGCTTCTGCACAGCCAAGAACACAGTAAATGAAGCAGGTAGACAGCCCTCAGAATGGGAGAAGATATTTGCTGGTTATGTCTCCAACAAAGGTTTAATAACCAGAATCCATAGAGAACTCAAATGTATTAGCAAGAAAAAAACAAGTGATCCCGTCTCAGGGTGGGCAAGGGACTTGAAAAGAAATTTCTCTAAAGAAGATAGGTACATGGCCTACAGATATATGAAAAAAATGCTCACCATCCTTAATCATCAGAGAAATGCAAATCAAAACTACTTTGAGATATCACCTAACTCCAGTAAGATTAGCCCATATCACAAAATCTCAAAACCAGAGATGTTGGCATGGATGTGGAGAAAAGGGAACACTTCTACACTGCTGGGGGGAATGCAAACTAATTCATTCCTTTTGGAAAGACATCTGGAGAACACTTAGAGACCTAAAAATAGACCTGTCATTTGCTCCTACAATTCCTTTATTAGGTATATATCCAGAAGACCAAAAAATCACATTACATCAAAGATATTTGTATCAGAATGTTTATTCAAGCCCAATTCATAATTGCTATATCATGGAAGAAGCCCAAGTGCCCATCAGCCCATGAATGGATCAATAAATTGTGATATATGTTCACCATGGAATATTATGCAGCCCTAAAGAAAGATGGAGACTTTACCTCCTTCATGTTTACATGGATGGAGCTGGAAAATGTTCTTCTTAGCAACGTTTCTCAAGAATGGAAGAAAAAGTATTAAATGTACACAGCCCTATTATGAAACTAAGTTATAGCTTTCATAAGAAAGCTATAACCTAATTATAGCCTTAGAATATGGGGAGGGGGCAGGAGGAGGGGAGGAGTGGGGGTGGATGGGTGGAGGGAGGGTGATTTGTGGTGTCACCTCTATGGTTTATCTTACAAGGGTACAAGTGAATCTTTCTAAAAGCAGAGTATGAATGCCTTAACTCAATAACTAAGAAAATGACATGAAGGCTATGTTAACCAGTTTGATGAGAGTATTTCAAATTGTATATGAAAATACCACACAGTACCCCATGATTGCATTAATGTACACAGCTATGATTTAATAAAAAAATAATAAAATAAAATCATGTCACCTGCAGACAAGGATCATTTGACTTCCTACTTTCCAATTTGGATGCCTTTCATTTCTTTGTCTTCATGGATTGCCATAGCCAAACCGTCCAGTACTATGTGGGATGACACTATTGAAAGAGGGCATCCTTGTCTTGTCCAGATCTTAGAGGAAAGACTTTCAGTTTCTCTCCATTCAGTGTGGTACTAAATATGAGTCTGTCATACGTGGCTTTCACTGTTTGAGACATTTTTTACACTAATTTTTGAGAGTTTTTATCATGAGATGATGTTGACTTTCATCAAATGATTTATCATAAAGTGTTTTTCCTTTGCTCTGTGGATATGATGTATCTCATCTCCGTATGGTGAACCATCCTTGCATTGATACATCTCATTTAAACATGATAAATAATCTTTTTAATGTGTGGTTGTAGTTGATTTGTTAGTATTTTGTTGAAAACTTTTCACTGATGTTCATGAGAGAGATTGGCCTATCGTTTCCTCTTTTGTTGTATTTTTGTCTAGTTTTGGTATCAAAGTGATACAGGTTTCACAGAATGAGTTTGAGAATATTCTCTTCTCCTCAAGTTTTGAAATAGTTTAAGTAGCATTAGTATTAGTTCTTCATAAAATGACTTGTAGCATTCAGCATTGAGGCCACTGGGTCCTGGGCTTTCTTTGTTGGAAGACTTTTAATTGCTACTTTTATCGCATTGTTTGTCATTGATTTATTTAGTTTTTAGGGGTGTCTTCAAAAACTTTCAGCTGCATAATGGATATAGACCAGATCTGCAACTTCTCTTCTCAACTTAGTGTTTCTTGCCAAATTCCAATTTTAGGCCTTAGGTTGTTTACAAAAAGAGAAGATAAAGAAATACTTTATATCAGTTGTTTCCAACCTGATACTTTTTCTGAAAATAGCTTACATTAATTTTTTTAAAGTTAATTTTTTTAAATCTCTTATAAATTCATCTGTTCCTTCTTTAAAGCTTTGGATTTTGTCACATAAACTTTTAAAAGAAAAAATTATATAGCCAGGCATTGTGACAGGTACCTGTACTTGGGAGGTTGCTGCAAGGAGCCAGCTACTTGGGAGACTGAGGCAAGAGAATTGCTTAAGCCTAAGAGTTAGAGGTTACTGTGAGCTGTGATGGCAAGGCACTCTAGTGAAGGTAACATAGTGAGACTCTGTCTCAAAATAAATAAATAAATAAATAATTATATAAATTTGCCATGTATTTCATGTTCTCTAATCTCTGTTGAGACTACATCGTTGGAATTCTTACATCCTTAGCAATTTCTCACCCAGTAGCCTTTAACTATTTTTCTCCATTAAGAGATTTGCAGTTTGAAAAATTGAGTAATGTAGGTATTACAGACTGAGTAATGTAGGTATTGTCAAATAGTATTTGAACTTCTGTGGCAAACTTCTTATCTATTTTCTTTTTTTACAATCTATTTTCTTATTTTTGTCTCCTAACATTTTAAACATCTCTATGGATATATATCACAAAATTTATTTATCACAGTCACATAATTAAATGACTTTTCCTAAAAAAAAAAAAAAAAACATGCAACTATTATTAGTTACTATTATTAGTTCAGGTTATACAACTAACATTACTCCAAAAAGTCCCTTCATGCCTCTTTATAGTCAATCCCTGTACCTTCCACTGAACCCAAATGACCACTGCCATACTTTGTGTTCTTAAATTTTTACCTTTCATAGTATTACCACGGAAATGGAAGCATGTAATAAGCTTTCATTTAGCAAGATATATCTGAGGGCCATTTGTGTGTCAGTAGTTTTTTTCCCTTTTCATTGCCATGTGGTTACATTCTGTGGCTTTCTCACATTTGATTTATCTTCTTGCTTCTTGATAAACATTTGAATTGTCTCCAGATTTTAGCTAAAAATGTTAAACTAATATGAATATTTGAATACAAGTCTTTGTGTGAACATCCGCTTTATTAATTTGGCTAAAAATCAAATATTAGAATAGATGTTTCTAATGGTAGATGAATATTTAATTTTTAATGAACTTCGTTCTTTAAATTAATTGTAGTATTTTACATGTTTCCTGGCAATGTGTGAGAATTCTAGTATTTTTACATCCTTGTAAAAATTAGTTTCATTAGATTTTTCGTTATAACCATTCTAATAGGTGTGGAGTGCTCTTAAATTTGTGGTTTTAATTAGTAAATTAGTTGATCATATTTTTGTGTGTTTATTAACCATTCAAATTTTCTTTTTGGTTAAATGTCATTTTAAAACTTTTGTTAATTTCAAAATGGATTATTTGTTTTCTTATTTAGTTTTGATAGTTTGTTTCACATACAGTACAATGTTTGTACTTGATTTGTTATTTGCAAATTTTTCCTAAAAATGTGATTTATCTTTTCTTTTACTTCATATTATTTTAAAAGAGTAGATATTTTTAATCCAATTTCTTTTTTTATTTTTTTGATGGATTCTGTTTTTGGTAGCATATCAATAAACTACCCCAATGCCAGGAGATATTTCTTCTGTGTTTTCCTTTAGAATTGCAGAGTTTTCATTCTTCCATTTATATCTATCTTTGATCCATTTTTTATTAATTTTTATGCATGATGTGCGGAAAAGGTCTAAGTTAAACAAGACACAGATAAGTAGGCTTGATTAAAATAAAAAAAATGCTCACCAAAATATACTTCTAATACAAGAATATTTAAGTCACAATTGTGACAATATTTACAAAGCATCTCTATGACAAAGGACTACTATTCAGGGTATATAAATAACTTGTATAGTGTAATGTTAAAAAGGCAAATAATCCAATGAAAGTGGACAAAATATTTGAAGATACACTTCACTTAGTCTGTGCATGATGAACAAGATGTGAAAAACATTTAACTTCAGTTAGTCACCAGGTAAATGCAAATTAAAACCCCAATGATAGACATGCTCAACAAAATGGCTAAAATAAAAGCATTTAGACCAAAGAAATGTTGGTGATGATGTGGAACAATAGATACCTCACTCTCGTACCTGCCTGATGGAAGTATAAAATGATAGTATCTTCAACAATATTCTGGGAATTCCTATGAAAATATAAGGCACCAAGCTCATGACCCAGAAATTTTGCACGTGGCTGTTTACTCCACCAAAATATAATATATGCTCAAGAGTACTGTGCAACAAGATTAACAGCAGTTTGGTTGTAATATCTGAAGTAGAACAGTCCAGGTGTTCATGCATAAAAGAATTGCATCAATGTGCTTGATATACTAATTCAATAGAATTCTGTTCTATGGTAAAGAAGAACTAAACACTGATAAACACAACACTGTGGATGAATCTCAAACACTTCATGCTATGTCTAAGAAGCTTTTCCCTAAAGAGTATCATTAAATTTACAGGAAAATATGTACTATGCAAAATATACCATGCCAGACAAAATCAAAGTAGTAATTATTTCTGGGAGGGATAGGGATTTGGATAGACTATGAAGGGGTGTGAGAGGAAAGACTCTGGGGAGAGGTTAGTGCTCTATATTTTGATAAAGGTTTGCGTCACATAAGTATATGTAGATACTTGTTAAAATTCAGTGAATGTTACATTAAATACTGTGCACTTTGTTATGTACATTTAAAATACAAAACAAAAAAAAATTAGGCCATTTTGACCTCTCTCTCATAAAATTTAGACTGAATTGTTTAGGAGGAAGTGCACTTTTAATTGCAATTAATTAGAAATGTATCAGAAATACTGCTTTAAATACATTGAAATTTTAGATTCAGGGATGTATTAAAGTATGGCTAAATGGATAGATATATGAACAGGAAGCATAACAGAATCACAAATGTTGTATTTAAGAGGTGGGCTTGTGGGTTTCCAACCTCAATTTCTTTTTCAACTTTTCCTCTTTAAGAAAGATTGGTTATCTTTACCAATTTATCGATTGTACATTAAAGATGCCTCCATTTTACTCTATTTAAATTTTATCTCAATAGGAAACAAAACTTTAAATCTTTGTTTTAATTTAATTTGAATGAAATATTTGAGAAAACTGTGTGTGTTGAACTGAGTTAAGACAATTATTATAGGAAGATTGGCATATGTTTACATTTTCTGTTTTGAAGTAGGGAAAATTTCATCAGGTCACCAAATTACATAGAATATTGCATATTTACTAAATATTTTCAGAAACCATTAACATTCTCTCCACAAATACTGACATGTTAATAAAATAAATATTTATTTAGAACACAGGGTGCAATAGAAGTAAAAGAAATAAAGGCTTGGACTCCTTGTATCAACTAACTGGCACTGTGTTGGTTAGCTTAGAGAGTAACGATGAGGCTGATAGTCTTTGGCATGCAGTTCTTAGAAGAGTTGCAGGCAATTTCAGATCAATTTGAAGGTAACAATCTATGAGATCATGAAGTACGCAAGGTTAACTCAAGTTGTCTACAGTGATTGAGAAGAAATGCATTAGTCTAGCAAAGATATAAATTTTTAAAAGTTCATCTAATCCCTCTTAGAATGAATCCTTATATAAAAGTTCCCACATGCAGAACAAAGTTTATTTCACCAGAGAGTTTTGTATTATTCATAAAAACACATCACTTCATAATATTTCTTTCTGAAGACTTCCTACAGTGATTTTTTGATATTGTCTTTCTCAATGGAGTGCTGTCAACTGGGCCTTCACAGTTGTGCCTTATACTAAGGACATATGACATCGGGCTGGTATAAAAACAACAATCTATCCATATGTTCAACTCCACTCAATGTTGAATAATATAAAATACTTTATTTATTTTTAGAAAACAGGAACATTATACAATAGAATAAAAAATTTTCAAGAAGTTTTAAAATGAATATGTGACTTCAGAGACAGGTTTTTTTTTGTTTTTGTACTGGACTGCTTCAGGCTCTGCCTCTGGCTCTTCATGAAGGCAGACATTAATTGAAGGAATGTTGATGAAGAAGTTAGGGAAATTCTGCAACTGAAACACAGGATAAAGAATAAAATTATGTAGAAATCTTCTGATATGGATTTCTCCCAGCAGGTACAGCTTGGTAGAAAAAGACACTTCTCCCCACTTTCAGATGGTGCTTCTGCAGGAGGTACTTTGATGTTAGACTTAATCATTGTAGTTAAAACCATCCAGAGAGGTGTTTAACATCTGGTTCCAAATAACAGGCATGGGGTTCTGTTATTATAGGTCATAAAATGTCATTGTCACTCCATCAAGGAATATATATAACTCAGCAAGAGAATCTGAACTAATTTCAGGGTGTACAGTTACAATAATTGCTTCAGAAGGGGAGAGCTACACTGGAAAAGTATCTAAACAGGTTCAGGTTTTACTCTCTGAGCTCTGAAAATATAATTTCTGAGATCCAGAATTAAGGGTGTAAAATTAAGCATAGAGGCAGTTTTCAAGAACCAAGCTATTTCACCTGTACTAACATTTTTAAAAATGGGTCCAATAAGGCATGGGTAGACTAGCAAAATAACAAAAGGGCGATTAAATTCACTTTGGGTCATTTTGTATTAATATCCAAAAAGGTAAACCTAAAGAAACAATTTGTTTTTATATTTTGACTAATGTATATGTATTAAAAACTACTAAATGTATAGTAGTTATGTAAGGCCAGACATTTAAGTTTGCAAATTCATCCTAGAAGAAGTGTTACTTAACTCATTGCTGAATATTATTATGGTCACCAGATGACCGAGGGCGTACTTCAAAGGTGAGTGGTGATATTCCCCAGTAAGGTACGTAGCACTTTTTCTAGGATGAGTTTGTGAACTTAATTGTCAGACTTTATATGATGACATCTCTGATTTCTATTGCAGAAAAAGATTTTAAAATTGCTTTGAAAGTTGGAGTAGGTGCTGGTGTTGGTGCATAGCTTTCCAAGGGGAATACTTTAAACGTGACCGTAGTGATATTTGGTAATGAGCTATGTGACACTTTGTTTCTAGGTGGAGTTCTCAAACTCAATTGTCCAATGTAGTATATTTAGTAGTTAAGTTTACATCAGTGTATTAATTCTCAGTAGAGAAAATACTGTTGGTAAAAACATATTCTTCCATGTTTAGGACTAGGTAATACAACTGAAGCTGAAAAAGATCAAAAATTGAGCTACTTGTAACCCTAGAATAGACCCAGTGTGATGAAGTACCATGGGAACCACATACATGTTCTGAGAAATTAAGGGAAGAGATAAGAGCAAGTCAAACATTCAAAGAACTACAGACACATGAAGGAGAAAAAGAACTCAGAAATAACGATTGGATTCTGAAAACAGAACTTATTACTCACTTGGGCAAGAAGAGGTTTATTGATTCCTAAACCCTCAGTTATCAACCCATCTTACTTCAGAATTTTGCTCTGCTAGTTTTGGAATCACGTATAGAGTTGTCATTTTCAAAGCTCTAGATTAAAAGAGCACCATTCTTGATTCTTACCCAAGAGTTATATCTGCTTAGAAAAAAGGCAAGGGAATGGCTTGAGGGTCTTCACAAGCCTGTATGCTAGATGTCATCTTACCATAACTTAATTTAAGCCTGCCTCCCACAAGAAAAGTTAATTTTGTCCTATTCATTATTACATGAACATGTCTTATGCCCTCCTGATTTATGCATTTGCCGAATCTTGGCATCCCTACCACAAAAGCCTACTGATTTTGCTCTTCAATTGAATGCTTCTGCATATTTGAAGGGATATGAAGAAGGTCCAGCTGTCTGTTAACAATCTAACTTGCATAATGGCCTCTGTTTGTAAGTACAGGTTGTGTGTAAGTCAGATGTTTGTAACTCAGGGACCGTCTGTAGTTTATCAGTGTTGACATGCTGATCTGTCTGTGAGTTGTCTTCCCTAAACCTCTTTCCTAACTCTCTGCTGTGGAAGAGGCAAGTCCACGTTGAATGAAGAATGCAGAGGCTTTCAAGCTCTGTTTCTTTTCTTAATATCTTCCAAAATTTTGATAGTAAATGCTAGTCTAGGCTAGATAGTAGCAAGGTCACATGGATAGGAGAGAAGGAAGCAGGTGTGGGATGATCTGAGATACGTGATTCTTCATCACTGCCTGTCATCAGTGGACTAATGACTGTGATTACTCACTCAGAGCTCAGGATCCTAACTCAGTATTCCGATTTTTTTTTTAATGTGAAGGTTCCATGAATGATGGGTTGAACACATGCATAGCTTCCATTCCTTCATGAATTATATTCTAAGCAAAATTATAGTACAACTGCTGTAGAGGATGGGAGGTTGAGAGACTCAAGTTTGTGTGATTTGTGTGTCTGTGCGTGTGAATGTCTGCATAGGGATAAACTCTACAAAAGAAAGCAAAAGCTGTTCTTCCATAGGTGATGACTAAAACTGAAAAGTAAAGATGTGGCAAAATAGGCATGTTATTTAGCGAAATGGGGAGAAATACCAACATAATCAGAACATTTAAAAGATTAATATTAGGTGCTTACCTTCCAGCAAAAGTAACTGTTGAGAGGCAATAAAAATGTTTTTTTGAACTATAGTTATGCAAATAATGTCTAAAAATAAACAGTGACAACAAAAATTAAAATGTCTGTGCACATAAATAAAAAACATAAGATGTGTGGCTCGGCGCCTGTAGCTCAGTGTCTAGTGCTCCAGTCACATACATCAGAGCTGGCAGGTTTGAATCCAGCCCAGGCCTGCCAAACAACAATGACAACTGCAACCAAAAAATAGCCAGGTGTTGTGGTGGGTGCCTATACTCCCAGGAACTTGGGAGGCTGAGGCAAGAGAATCACTTAAGCCCAGGAGTTTGAGGTTGCTGTGAGCTGAGATGCTACGGCACTCTACCTGGGGTGACAGCTTGAGGCTCTGTCTTATACAAACAAAACAACAACAACGAAACAGAAGATGTGGTTTTTGACTGGGAAATACTATCCAGCTGGTTGTCTTCCACAGGTTGGTAGAGTGGCATCATTTTAATCAGTGCATCAGGGTCCCAGATCTGCCCTGGGAAGCCTGAGCTCCTCAGCACGCAAACAGTAAATGTTACTGTCAGTGGCACATTTAAGTGAAACAAATTTATAAAAATGATGAATAAAGTCAAGACATTACTTTTAAAATATTTAATGAGAAGTATAACTTGTAAGGGAACTAAACACTTGAATCTATATGACTGGATGTTTTCTTCCTAAAGGCAGATTTACCTGTGGCACTTAATTTATGGCATTTAATAGACAACAAAAATATAGATTTGATGGGGAAGGGGATGTTGGTGTTTGCCATTGGTATAGACCAATACTCTTCAAAAGAAAACATAATTCAATCCACAAATAGGAATTCCATATATAATTTAAATTTTTCTATAACCTACATTAAATAAGGAGTAAAAAGAGAAGGAGCTCAAAGAACTCAATAGCAAGAAAACAAGCAACTCCAAAATGAGCAAAGGATTGAAAATATCATTTCTTAAAATAATACGTTCAAATGTACAAAAAATATGTGAAAATGAAATAAAATAAATTATCAAGGAAATGAAAATAAAACCACAGTATCACCTCACACCAGTTAGGATGGCTATTATTAATAAAGCTTGAGTAGAAAGTGTTGGCAAGAATGTGGAGAAAAGGGAACTCTTGTGCTTCTTGCTGGGAAATACCCTGGAGGTTTCTGAAAAACTTAAAAATGGAACTACCATATGATATGAAGTATCTTCTGGGTAAATATCCAAAGAAACTTAAATCTGTATGTCAAAGAGATATCTGTACTCCCACATAATTGCATCACTTTTTACAATTGCCAAGATGTAGAATCAACCTATGTGTCCATTAATGAATAAACTGGTAAAGAAAATGTGATATGGGCCTAACAATGAAATACTATTCATCCTTATAAAAGAAGGAAATCCTGTCATTTGTGATATCATGGATGAACCTGAAGGACAATGTTCTAAGTGAAATAAAATAGACACAGCAAGACAAATACTGCACGATGTCACTTATATGTGGCCTCTTAGAAAGCCAAATGAATACCATGTTTCCCCCCAAATAAGTCACTGTCTTATATTTATTTTTTTCTCAAGAAGACACACTAGGGCTTATTTTCAGGGGATGTCTCTCTCCACGCTGAAATGCATGCATCACTAGGTCTTATTATCTGGGTAGGGCTTATATTTAACAAATGCATAGAAATCCTGCTAGGGCTCACTTTTGGGGCAGGTCTTATTTTCGGGGAAACACGGTAGAAGCAGAGTGGAATGGTGGTTACTACAGCTGAAAGCAGAGGGGATTAGGGAGACTGGGGTCAAAGGTTACACAATTTCATTTAGGAGGAATAAGTTCAGGAAATCTATTACATGACATGGTGACTACAGTTACTAACAGAGCCTTTCTCATACTCTTAAAAATCACTGAGAGTAGATATTAAATGTTTCACCATAGTGAAATAAATACAGGCGGTAATAAATGCATTAATTTGTTCAGTTTAGCCACTCCTCAATACTTACATACATCAAAGCTCAACGTCATACTCCATAAATACGTACAACTTAAAAAAGGAATAAATAATACTTCACTATGTGACTTTCTCCAATGCAAAAAAACGTAAGAAATTGATATCTATGCAACGTTCACAGCCTATCTGCGTACATGGTCATAGGCTCTGCAGCAGTAGATATTTTTACTTAACTTTTACTTCTCTATTATGCTTATTATATATGTTAATTACAGAAAATACAGAGAAGAATTAATAAACCCCAAAGTAAAAAAGGTGAAAATAATTTTAATACTATATGTCATTTAACCCAAAGTACATGCAATACTAGCATTTCAACCCATGATCAACATGCCTGTCACTAATAAGATATATACTAATGAGATATGTTTTACTACAGCTTTGAAATCTAGCGTGTGTTTTACATTCACCAGCATCTCAGTTTTAACTAGCTATATTTCAAGTACTCAGTCCAGTAACAAGCTATGACTGGTGACAGTGCAGAACCTAATTCTATTGGAATTCAAGGAAATTGAACTTACCAGGTTTCATCTTGACTTTGCAGTTGGTACTTCTATAGTTAGTTAGCTAATTGGAATGTTTAGTTGTCTCAGGCTCAGAAATGAGAAACATGTCTGGTGGCAGAGAGCACATCACTTGCCTGGAGACAGCATAGGTTAGCTGTCTGAACCATGACTATCTGTTTATTCTAAACAGTACCTGATTGGATATGACCCAGGCTTACTCCATTCCTTTCCACTTTCTTTGAACACTGACTAGTCCAGAGGTTGATGCATTATTTCTTTAAATATGGTAATCTCTTCCGTCAAATTAGAGCCAAATCTTACCTAAAGTTTGCCTCTCTGTGGTGACTTGCATTTCTTTCCTATATACCACAACTTGTCAACTTAGGATCGAAATTTTTTCACTTATTTCCACCTTCGGGGGAAACGTTTTATTTACAGCTCTCAACTGTAGGTAACTGGAATCCATATTTCACACACATGATTGGTACATCCTTACATGATTTCCTATAGAAATGAAGCTCTACCTCAGCAGGTTAGCAAGTGGGACAATATATAACCTCATAATTCTTCCATTTGAAAACATGAAATTATATTCTAAATGTGCTCAAGTACTCAAAGTATAAAAATCCTACCATAGCACTTTTTATATTGATAATAGAATATTATACCTCTTTTGAATATTTCAAGTACATTTACTTATAAACATTAAAATAATTGTTTTATATAAGTGTTCTAGAAACCCAATCAGATAATATTCAAGTTGTATGCACTATAAAATATTTTATGAATCCCTTTATTTAATATCACTATATATTGATCTTTTTTGCAAAAAAGCATGTATGGTTATAAGATATAGGACATTACCATTGGTATGTGACAGCAAAATGTTTATAGGTCAGGAATGAATGAACCTTAAATGATAGCCAGAAATGAGCAAGAAGCTTTTATAAAAACAACATAACATTTATAGGAATGATAAATACGTAAAATTATATATATAAATAGCACTTTTTCCGTTATTCTCCATTTCCCAATTTTTTGTTCAGTTATTACTCTGGAAAGTTAGTTCAGGGCAACGTACTTTCTACATTATTTTTGACAAATAAGGTAGAAGTTTTATAGTGATAAGATTACCAGGTAGGGGTACAGGCTCCAAGAGCTGCCTTGCTGCAAACTGAGGATTTTTTTTTTTGAGATAGAGTCTCACTATGTCACCTGGGTAGAGTGCTGTGGCGTCACAGCTAACAGCAACCTCCAACTCTTGGGCTTTAGGGATTCTCTTGCCTCAGCCTCCCAAGTAGCTGGGATTATAGGCGCCCAGCACAGTGCCTGGCCATTTTTTGGTTGTAGTTGTCATTGTTGTTTGACAGGGCCTGGCTGGGTTTGAACCCACCAGCTCCAGTGTATGTGGCTGGTGCTCTAGCCACTGAGCTACAGGTGCCAAGCCCAAACTGAGAATTTTTTTTTCACTATATGTGAAATGAGAGGTCAGGCAAATTATCCTTAAGGCTCTTCCTGAGTGAGCTCTAACGTACAGGGTCACACACACACACACACACACACCCTGGGCTGAGATGTGAATACTCCCCAGCAGAGATACTTGACAGTCATTCTAGTTATCTCTTTAAAACTAAGTGAAGATTTTTCTAGAGGTAGTGGGGGAGTGCTCAATTTCTCTGTAGAATACAACCTCATAAGCATATTTACAAATCTATGACCTTCACGACACCAGGAAATCAGAAGTTCTGGGTTTCAGTTCTACTCCTATTATTAAATAGCACAGTATGGCCCAATCTCTTAATATCATGGTACCTTCAAAGTTCATTTGTGTCAGATGGAGATAATAGCTCTGGCTCTGCCTACCTTTTATGGGTGTTGGTATATATGTATTTATGCATGGTCTGCATGCATGTTGCTTACGTGGATGCTTGTATATATCAAAGACACTGACCAATGATCACATGAACACTATTATCATATTTTATCTCAGTGGAGAAGCATTTTCTCATTTTCACCATCGATTCTGAGCCAGGTGTGATGCTGAGAATTTCACTTCCGTTGCTTCTATGTATCCCTCTGAGGTAGCATTGCTATTACCTTTTCCAGATGATGAAACTTAGATTTACAAGTAATAAATAATTGCCTAAAATTACACTGATAATAAATGGCAGAGCAAAGATTAAAAATGGAGTTAAGTTTAACTTCAAGACATTTTCTTGTTTCTGCACGGATATTTACATTCATTTCATAAGGCAAATTCAATTCATGACGGGTGATGAGCTAGTTCTGTCTGAAATAATTCTGAAACTATCCCAGCAGTGTAAGATTAGGGCTTTAATAAGCAAGGAAAGAAAATACACCTCTATTACTGACAATGTGTGATGCTATTTATCTTAGGTGGCTCCCAATATCTCTGACTTCCTCTTTCATGTATGAAATTGAACCTTCTATTATCTATCTATCAAATTATATTATGGGATTAGAATTCTGCCAAGCCCCTTGCTCACATAAAAAATGTATTTTTTTTTTTTGGCAGTTTTTGGCCAGGGCTGGGTTTGAACCTGCCACCTCTGGCATATGGGACTGGTGTCCTACCCTTTAAAGCCACAGACGCAGCCCAAAATGTATTTTTCTTTTCCTGCATTAGTTCAGGTTCTGAGGTTACTTCCCCCTAGCAGCAAGTATTTCCTGAACTTGGAATATTATTTTTATATTTCTTTTCTCTTTATCCATCTGTCCTTTCTTCTTCCACCACACACTCCACTCCAATCTAATAATTCACCTCTAACCCGTCTAGACTAACAATATCCATGTCTGTGAGCTCCATCCTGCCTAATGGTATATGGCATGGATGTCCAATCCACAGCCTTTGGGCCACATATGGCCCAGGATGTCTATGACGAGGCCCAATACAAAATTGTAAACTTACTTAAAATGTTATGAGATTTGCTTTTTATTTTCTTTTTTAGTTTTTGGTAGAACTTGGTCGCACAGTTCTTTGCATTGCACATCTACAGTGTGAACTTTGTAAATGACATCATGCTGCAGCAGCACATAAAATAAATATACGTGTGCTCTTGCTATTTGTACACACAGGTGGCTTCACTTTTAAGGCAGTGTGTAGCTTACAGTGTTATTTTCCAAGCACAGAGAGTAGAATTGATGTCACGAGACAGTACATGTGCTCATGGTGACTTGGTCAGGCAAAATTTATCAATATTGAAATCTACTGTTGCAATATTAGGCAGTTCATGTTATTTAAAAGTCAGATAAGCATTCATATTTGATTATTAAGGATCCTTCCTCGCCTCAGTGGCACCTCATACATCACCTGTTTTCCTGCTGCCCTCGGCCTTGCTCTGCATCAGCAGCTGAGATATGGAAGGGCCCAAAGCTCGCTTTCTATTTTCCTGTCCATTAACTTTTACAATAAAAGTAAATATAGTCTCTTATCTATTATTATCTTTTAATCCTGGCAGGTCTTCCAAGTATCGAAAAAGAAAACAGAAACCCCCAAAAGAAAAATTACAGGTGTAGGAAGATTATTCAGTGAAAAGTAGCCAAATAACTAATTTTTTGTCAAGGCAAATAATAAGGCAGTGTCTTTCATTTGTAGGGAATTTTTGCAAGTTTTCAAAGACTATAATTTGGAAAGGCATTATAATTTGTAAAAACATGCTGCCAACTGGGATGTGTACGAAGGATCTTGTCACAAGGACAAAAAAGCAGAACTGAAAAAATAAATCCTATCTTCTCAACAAAAACAATTTCTAAAAGTAACAACTCAGATGGATTCCATCGTAAAAGGTAGCTATGTGGTAGCATATTTAATAGCAAAAGATCAAAACCATTTACTGATGGTGAGTTTACTAAGCAAGGGAGAGAAACTATGGCAGACATAATTTGCCCTGAAAAAAAGGGGGAGTATTTCTAAAATAAGTTTGTTTCATCAGAATCTAGCCAGGTGAGTGGAAAGACTTGGAAAATTTATTGAATGAAGTTTAGAGAACAAAGTTACTAATTTTAAATTTTATGCTTTGATGGTGGATGAAAGTAACTGTTTTTGCAAATATGGCTCCACTTCCCATTTTTATTAGCAGTATTGATGAGTAATATAATGCCACTGGGGAAGTGACTTCTTTACTGCCATTAAAAGCCACAACCAAATCAAGAGATTTATATGAAGCAGTAAAAGATATGTTAAAGTGATTTGCTGTGTCCATTGTCAAAATAGCTGATATGATTATGATGGTGCCCCTGTGGTTGTAGATAAAAGAGAGTCACAGGGTAGCCCTTACCTTGTGATTGTATGTAAAACAGAGTCCTTGTAAAATTAATAAAAGATGATGCAATCGCTACCCAAAACTCACGTTTAATGAAGTATCATTGTATGTACATCAAGAAAATGTGTGCATAGAAAATTTAAAAATGAATACTGTCATGCAAATTGTCAGCAAGACTGTGAATTTCATAAGGGCTGAGGGATTGAATCATCACCAGTTCCAGACTTCCTTAAATCAGTGGTTCTCAACCTTCCTAATGCCGTGGCCCTTTAATACAGTTCCTGTGGGTCGTGACCCACAGGTTGAGAACCGCTGCAAAGGTATTGATGCTGACTATCATTTACTTTTTGGAAATAAGATGGCTCAGTCAAGGCCAGATAGTGAATAGAATTTATGATTTGTGACATGTTTTCAAGTCATTTATGGTATCAAAAACCTAACTGATGCCAGAATTTTGCAATGAAAAATGGATTACAGATTTAGTATTTTTAGAATATTTAACTGTTCATTTAAATGAGTTAAACATGAGTCATAAGATTTAGTATTTTTAGAATATTTAACTATTCATTTAAATGAGTTAAACATGAGTCTTAAGGTGAAATCTAAATTACCAATATGATGTTTCAAACCATACAGGTGTCCCAAATGAAACTGAAACCATAGCAAGCTCAAGTGAAGGCAAACAATTTTATGCATTTTGACACATTGGCTAAACATAGTCCTGTGAGCAGCAAAAAATGTGCAGCCTTGCTTTTCAATTTGATACAAAAATTTAAAAACAGATTTCAAGATTTCCAGGAAAATAACCCATATTTTGATGCATTTGCAAGTTCATTTTTAGTCAACATAAGTAGGTTACCTGCCAATTGTCAAATGGCATCCATAAAGCTGCAACATTCAACTTGAAGGAAAATTTTATCATGTCTCTTTACTGGACCTGTATAGGTCCTATCTTCCCAGATACAAATGTCCCTGGATTCACCATCACATCATATCCATGTGTTCACTTTTTGGCAGCAACTACATTTGCAAGCAACTATTTTCAAGAATGATGCAAATTAAGAGTAAAATTAGAACAAAAAAATTAGATGAGCGCCTTGAGAACTCATTGGGAATTGCAATGACTTCCATACAACCAAATAGTGATGTATTAGCTTTTCAAATACAATATCAAATATCCCACTAGTTTTGTGTTGCCACTTTTCTTACTTTTATAATTAAAAATTTCAAAAAAGATGTTTTATTACATATACCTACATATTTTCCACATTAGTAATCACAAACTTGGGACCCATTTGACAATTTTAGAAGACTCTAAATGGGCTGTTGCATAATTAGGATTATTATGTCAGGACACTTTTGCTTATCTGTGGTGGCAAATACTACTAAAATTATGCATTAACTATTTTGTGTTTTTTGCTCATCAGTTTTCATTAGTGTTTATGCATTTAATATGTGGCCCAAGACAACTCTTCTCTGAAGGTGGCCCAGAGAAAACAAACAGTTGGACACCCTTGGCATATAGGCTCTGCTTTTAAAACACTCTAATTATTTAACGAACATTTCTACAGCTAATGCCTTCAGTCTGAATTACCTTACCCCTACTTTTCATTCTATGTACCCTCCCCTCCACTGTACTTGAAACTTAACAATTTCTGTGAAATGACTAATGCAATTCCCTTTCTCCTTTTTCAGTTTTCTTACCCCTTCTGTGATAATTAGTGATATTAGTGTCACTTTCCATTTTTAGAAATTCTTGTGCTTGACTCTTCTGATTTCTTAAATCTCTTCCTACGTTTTCCACTATTTTCAGTAATCTTTACTGAGTTATTAGCTCCTACTTGCTCATGTAAGGAAATAAAGGAGAAAGGAAGGCAGGGAAACACCTCTGCTTCTATCTTGTCCCTTGTGGAAATAAACACACCACTTCAGTGAGAAGGGTCAGAGGTTGTTGTCTTAGTTTACTTTCGTTCCCATAACTGAATACCTGACACTGGGTAATTTACAAAGAAAAGAAATTTATTTCTTACTGTCCCACAGGCAGGAAGTCCAAGGTTGAGGGACCACATCTGGTGAGGGCCTTCTTACTCCTGGGGACTCTATGGAGTCCTGAGGTGGTGCAGCACATATGGCAAAGTGGTTTATAAAAGACAGTCGACGGCTTTGATACCCAGTCTCATGGACACACACTCACTGATAACCCATCATGGACTAAATTATAGTCAATAAATGAATTAATGGATTCATGACAGCACAGCCTCTACTACCCAATCACCTCCAAAGTTCCCACTTCTTAACAGTCCTGCATTGGGGACCAAATATCTGACATAGGAACTTTTGGGTGCACATTCAAACCATAGCTGCTATTTGTTTAGAGTTTGCTATAGCAAGAAAATCAGCCATCAAAGCTTGCATTTGGCAGAGACTCAAACACGGTCAAGGAAATGAGAGTGCTTGATAGTGGAGAAAAAATGGAAAATGCTTCATGTATGCTCTGATTGGACGTTATTGGCAAGGGAAAGCTGGCAGTGGGCTAACTAGAAGTCCAACATCCTCTATGATTGATTTAGGAAATGTATTTGCTTTCCCTAGTTGATCATGAGTTGAAAACAGTGATGGGAGAATAAAAATTAGGAAAGCTGACATTAGATGTCTAAGTTCTGATCATTTGGGGCCAACTGTTGTAGAAGCTGTGATTTGCCTTTCCAGAAGGATTACTACAAAATTGTGGTCAGAGTTCTATTTTTTATATATGAAGTCAACATTATTTCTCTCTTATCATAAATCCTCGGAAGAGGCTACTTTTATAAAGTAGCCCCTCTTGCCTCTGACTCCAGTTTTAGACATTGCTATTGTTTTAACCATAGATGATGTGTTGACCATAGCTAGAGTGAGGACTCAGTATGTACTTTCCGTCCTTAAACTCTTTCACCTGCAGGTATGATAGCAAAACAGCATATTCACTGTTGTCCCTACAGTGACTGAGTTACCACACGAAAAGAGAACTTCTAAAATATATACCAGGACCACTTTGTTTCTACAATTAGTTTGATGGTAGGTGGACAATTTGAAATAGAATTGTCTAACGATTTAATTTTTTTCCTGAATTACACAGACCAGAAGGCTTATTAAAAACAACTCACTAGAGTTTTTTCTTTTCCCATTTTAACTTCTTTTTCTCCAGAATTCTTTAATTTGTCTTCTATTCTTTAATTTCTGCTTCACAGTAACCCTAAAGTCTATTTTGTGTCACCTGGACCAATTATACTGTAGTGATTTGAATCGAGAAGAAAATAAATCATGTGTGATTGATAATGGAATTATATAATGGGAATCAGAAAATTAAGTACTGGCTTGGCACCTGTAGTTCAGCAGCTAGGGCTCCAGCCACATACACCAGAGCTGGCAGGTTCACGTTCAGCCTGGGCCGGCCAAACAACAATGACAACTACAAGCAAAAAGTCGCTGGATTTTGTGGTGGGTGCCTGTAGTCCCCACTACTTGCGAGGCTGAGGCAAGAGAATTGCTTAAGTCCAAGAGTTAGTTTCCTATGAGTTGTGATGCCACAGCACTCTACAAAGGGTGACACAGTGAGACTCTGTCTCAAAAAAAAATTTACAATAAGGAATAATCAGCCCTGTTGAGCTGGAAGGCAGGTATTGCAGGGCTTAATCTTAATCTTGTGTAAATACAAAGCCCTTGGATTTTAGACTTTTCCATGGTACTGACGTAAATCACAGGACAAAACATTTCTGTGTTCCACAGATCAGGCAGCACACTGCTTTTCATCATTTGACAGACACATTCCAAGATTCATTAGGCTGGCTTGTGCTGCGCTTCTGCAGGTTAAACGTGTCCTGCTCTTACAGACATCCAAGAACAGGGCAAAATGTTTCAATAGACCACATATCAGAGCCTTGAACAACAGAGTCTTCCTCCAAAACTGTGAACAGAGAAACCTATAAAATATTTTTCAGTACTACTCTCCTTCATGTTAAAGCAGTACGACAAGGTTTTATTTTCATTAAAGTCATAATTTGCATGTAATAATAAATTCCTAGATATGAAGATAAAGTTGAGTGAATTTTTGGTTTCTAATATTAAAATGAAGATATGGAGTATTCTATCACACAGAATATTCTCTCATGCAATTTACTCACCAGCCCAGCTATCCTACCCTCAACTGCTTCTCAGAAATCTACCACATTTCTGATTTCAGTTACCATGTATTAGTTTTATTTGTTCTTAAATTTCATATAATTTGGATAGTACAGTGTATACTCTTGGTTCTGGCTCCTTAAACTCAATGTTAACATTTATTTATGTTATGGTGTATGTCATAGTTCTTTCCTTGTCATTTCTGGATGGGATTCCATTGCATTTACCCACCACAATTTGTTTATTCTCTTACTGGTAGGAATTTGAATTGTTTCTACTTTTCCCCCTTGAGTAAAATTGCTGTGATGTTCTTTTACATCTTTTTGTGTCATGAGCCCTTGTTTCTTTTGGACATAGATGTAGGAGTGGAATTGGTGAGTCAGAGGATTGGTGGATAACATAGTAACATGGTGTCAAAGAGTTTTCCATCTAGCAATATATGAGAATTTCCACTCCATACCCTCACTAACTCTGGTATTATCAAGCTATTGAATTATAACCATTTTGATAGATGTAAAATGGTATCTAGTTATGGCTTTTAACTTTAATTTTCCAGTTAGCTAATGATGTCAAGCATCTTTTCTTTCTGTTTGGTGGCCATTTGGATGTATTTTAAGTGTGTCTTCTGCCCATTTCCCTGGGTTGTCATTGCAACTTAACAAAAATGAATAACACAAACTTCATCCATTTGCACTGAACTGAGAGACCTAGGGAGGTCAACACCAGCAAGCACTCCTCTTCATGGAGAAATAGTGTGCATCCCCCTCTAACATTCCTCCATGGCTTTTATTGACATCTCAGACATGAGAAAATACAACACAGTGGAAAGCTTCAAAGAGAGAGTCAAGGTTAAAAAGCAAGTAGTTTTTCTTTAACTGCATAACTTTTAACATATCTTGGTTACTATCCTTCTGTCTTGCCTTAATTTAATCACTTCTAGTGTATGACATGGGGGGGGGGATTTGGTGTGTCTAGTGAGTATTGTTTTCAATATTCAGGGCCAGGAGTGATGCTTGGCTTTTTTCCAGATCACTCTGTCCCTTTTGCCTATCACTTTTAACCTTATGTTCAATCCTACAGTTTGTTATTTTTGTTCTTCATTTATAGGTGTACAATATATATTTGGGATATAAATCTTTTATTCTCCAAATTATTTCTTACCTGCATCCCTACTTTACCTACTTTATTTTTATTTTATTTCATATTTATTGTTTGGGATTCATTGGTGGGGGTACAAAGAATTAGATTATACTGATTGAATTTATTAGATAAAATCCCTCTTATAATAGTGTCCCACTCCCAAGAGGTGTGCCATATATCATCACATCCTATCCCCCACTTCCCTCTCCCCACTTGCTCATTCCCCTACCTCTGCCTTGTATTAACTCATCTACTACCTTCATATTAGAATAGCGTGCATTGGATTCTTGCTTCTCCATTCTTGCGATGCTTTACTAAGAAGAATATGTTACATCTCTATCCAGGTTAATACAAAAGATGTAAAATCTCCATCTTTTTAGTGGCTGAATAGTATTCCATGGTATACATATACCAGAGCTTGTTAATCCATTCCAGTGTTGGTGGGCATTTAGGCTGTTTCCATGATTTGGAGATTGTAAATTGAGCTATGATAAACAGTCTTGTGTAAATGTTCTTAAGATAAAAGGAAATTCTTTCTTCTGAATGCTTGGTAATGGGATTGCAGGTCTAATTTGAGTTCTTTGAGGATTTTCCATACTTCCTTCAAAAAAAATTTATATTAGTTTTCAGGTCCACAAGCAGTGAAAAGTGTTCCCTTCTTTCCACATCCATGTCAGCATCTGCAACTTTGAGACTTTGTGATGTGGGCCATTCTCATTGATGTTAGATGATATTTCAGGGTAGCTTTGATTTGCATTTCTCTAATAATTAGGGACAATGAGCATTTTTCATATGTTTGTTAGTCATTCATCTGTCTTCTTTAGCGAATATTTTATTCATGTGTCCTGCCCAGTGATATACGGGATTATTGAGACTTTTTTGTTGATTAATTTGAGTTCTCTATGCATCCTAGTTATCAAGTTTTTAAACAATTCATAATATGCAAATATCTTTTCCCATTCTGACGGTGGTCTGTTTGCTTTTGTTGCTGTTTCTTTAGCTATACAGAATGGTTTTAGTTTAATACAATCCAAATTCTTCATTTTTGTTGTTTGTTGCAATTGCCACAGAAGTCTTCTTCACAGAATCTTTCCCCAATCCAATATCTGCAAGTGTTTGCCCCCACACTTTCTTCAAGGATTTTTATTGTTTCATGCCTTAGATTTAAATATTTTACCCATCTTGAATTGATTTTCGTAAGTAGTGAGAAGTGCGGGTCTAGTTTCAGTCTTTTACATGTGGTTATCCAGTTCTCCTAGCACCACTTATTGAGTATGGATTCTTTCTCCCAGTGTATGTTATTGTTTGTTTTGTAAAAGATCAGGTTGTTGTAAGAGGTTAATTTCATCTCATGATTTTCTATTCAGTTCCTAATGTTGATGTCTCTATTTTTATGCCAATACCATGCTGTTTTGATCACTATGGCCTTGTAGTATAGTCAAAAGTCTGGTAGGTTGATATCTTTGGCTTTGTTTTTATTACTAAGAATTGCCTTGGCTATACAAGATATCTTCTAGTTCCACATAAATGAGATATTATTTTTCCAAATCTTGAAAGTAAGATGATGGGATTTTAGTGGGAATTGCCTTGAACCTATAGATTGCTTTGGGAAGTATAGAAGACATTTGAACAATATTGATTCTTCCCAGCCATGAGCATGGTATGTTCTTCCATTTGTTAATATCTTCTGCTATTTGTTTCTTAAGGTTTCATATATTTCTTTGTAGAAGTCCTTCATCTCTTTTGTTATGTATATTCCTAAGTATTTAAACTTTTTTGAAGCTACTGTGAAGGGAATTGTGGTCCTTGATTGAGCTCTCATCTTGGCTGTTATTGGCATATAAAAAAGGCTACTGATGTGTGGACACTGATTTTATATCCCAAGATATTGTCATATTTTTTGATCACTTCAAGGCATCTTGTGGTTGGGTCTTTGGGGTTCTCTAAGTATAAGATCTTTATGTCAGCAAAGAGTGAGAGTTTGACCGCTTCTGCACCCATTTGGATGCCCTTTATTTCTTTCTTTCATCTTATTTTATTAGCTAGAACTTCCAGCTCTATGGTGAATAGTAGTGGTGATAAAGGACAACCTTGCCTGGTTCCAGTTCTAAGTGGAAAAGCTTTCAGTTTTATTCCATTCCTTAACGTATTAGCTGTAGGTTTGTCATAGATGTCTTTGATCAGTTTAAGAAATGTGCCACCTATATCTAAATTCTTAAGCATTCAAATTAGAAAGGATGCTGAATTTTATCAAATGCTTTTTCTGTATCTATTGAGAGGATCATATGGTACTTGGTTTTGCTTCTGTTGATATGGTGAATTACATTAAGGACTTGTGTATGTTAAACCAATGTTGCATCTCTGGGATGAAACCTACTTGATTGTGATGGAGGATTTTTTTAATGTGTATCTGTAATCTATTGGCTAGGATTTTCTTGAGAATTTTTGCACCTATATTCATAGTAAAATTGGTCTGAAGTTCTCCTTTCTAGTTGGGTCTTTTCCTGGTTTTGGTATCAGGATGATGTTTGGGGCATAGAACATATTCAGGAAGTTTCCTTCCTCCTCAATTCTTTAGAATAATTTCTGTGATATGGGTAGAACCTCTTCTTTGAAGGTGTGATAGAATTCTTGTGTGAAAGCATCTGGACCAGGGCTCTTTTTTGTTGGGAAATTTTTTATTGTTTCTTTGATCTTAATAATTGAAATTGGTCTGTTTAAGAGATCTATTTCCTCTTGATTAAGTCTAGGGAGAGGGTGATTCCAGGTATTGATCCATTTTCTCCACATTGCCAAATTTCTGGGCACAGATTTTCTTGTAGTATTCTTCCATCTTTTTTTTTTCTTTTCTTTCTTTCTTTCTTTTAGCAAAAAGTAGACTTTTATTATAGCAGCAACTGAGGCAAATCAAATGGCCCCCTAGGGCCACCACTGCAGCACTAACTTTCTCTCCCACCCCGGCCACCCAGCGGGATTATAGAATTCAGCTCCCCCAGTGCTTGTGGGCCTCCTTTCCATACAGGCTGGGTGGGAGCTGGCAGATCAGCTACTAGCCCCCAACTAGAAGGTGGCTGCTGAGAAGTCCTAGGCCCACTTCTGTGCAAAACAAAGAAAAACAAAGTGCAGAGGGGAGGAAGAGAAAGAGGAGGGGATGAGGATGCTTAGAACTAGGGAGCCCCCAATCCCTCCTGAATAATAAAGGAGAGAAGGGGCTTCACAGGGTAATACTGACTTGGGGAAAAGGACAGGAGGGTTGCAGCATGTCCAATGACAGCCACAGCTCAGAGAGGGGCCTGGCCCAAGTGAGCTCTAAGAGGAGATAGTGACAGTGGCTAAATTGAGGGTACTGTTCCTGGAAAAATTGAACTTGTTTGAGGTCTCCTCTAGCAGAGAAGTCATCTGGCTCTGGTCAGCCTCACCAACAAAGCCCAGCTGCACCAGCTTAGCTGCCAACTCCAGGATGTTTCATTTGGCATCAGGTCACAGCTCAGGTGCTGGTTCAGTTTGTCCTCCAGCTTTAGCAGAAATGTCAGGTGGTACTTGATTCCCTCCTCCACTGACTCAATGTTGCACTGCATCAGTACCACCTTGCAGGTCTCTACCTCAGCTGGTTCAGGTGTTAGAGTCTTAACAAAGGGGGGCACAACAGGTGATGTCAACTCCTCCTGTTGTGGCTACTAGGGCCAAGGTAGCCCAAAGGCTATCAAAGGGTAGATACCTATTCCTGACATCTTTGGGGAATTTATCTAATTCCAGAGCTGGTGACTGCAAGTACAAAGTCTGAACTGGTTCTCTTCCTGGTCCTGCAGAGATTTCAGCCAGAACAGCACTGGTATCAATGTTTATGGTGATCTCCTCCTGAGAGTTTTCTGGGATCATGTGCTGAGTCCCACAGTGCAGTGGGCAGCAAGAAGTTTGAGCAAGGGCACTTCAAACAGTGCAAAAAAGATAATCTCATGGTTTGAGAAAGAAACAGGTATCCTTGTAGTCTGAAAAGACAAAAGGTATATTTTCTATTCTTTTTATTTTACTGAGGTTTGATTTGTATCCTAGGATGTGGTCAATTTTGGAGTATGTGCTATGAGCTGATAAGAAGTGTGTAACTTAGCTTTGGGATGCTGCATTCTGTGTATGTCTGTTAATCCCATTTGTTCTAAGGTCAAAGTTAAGTCCTTTGTATCTTTATTTAATTTCTGTTTAGAAGATCTGTCCAGTTCTGTCAGAGGATTGTTAAAATCCCTGACTACTATGGTGTTATGGGATATCATGTTGCTCAGACCCATCAACCTTATGCTGATTTATAAACCTGGGAGCATATAAATTGAGTGCATAAATACTTAAAATTGAAATGTCTTGTTGCTGCATTGTTCCTTTGACTAGTATGAAGTGTCCATCTTTGTCTTTCTTAACTTTAGTTGCTTTAAATCCACTTGTATCTAAAAATAATATTTCAACCCCTCCCTTCTTCTGAATTCCATTTGCTTGAAATAGTGTTTTCTAGCCCTTAACCCTGAGTCTTCAAGGCTAGATTTGTCTTCAAGACTAGATGTGTCTCTTGGTCACATAATATAGATGGCTTTTATATCCACTCAGCCAGCCTGTGCCTCTTCAGTAGTGAATTCAACTTGTTGACATGTATTGAGAGAATTGGTAATTGTGGTGGAGTTCTATTCCTATTTTGTGAAAGTCCATTGTGTAGTTTTATCCTTTGCACAATTGTAGAATCTTCTGGGTGTTCACTTTGCTGGTGGTCCATTGTGGTGGCCAGTGTTGAGAATAGATCTAAGTGTTTTCTGTAGAGCTGGTCTTATTGTGGCAAATTTCCTCAGTGCTTGCATATCTGCAAAATAATTTATTTCTCCGTCAATCTTAAAACTTAACTTAGCAAGATAAAGAATTCTGGGCTGAAAATTGTTTTGTTTAAGAATGTCAAAGGTAGATGACCATGCTTTTCTGACTTATAAGGTTTCAGTTGAAAAGTCTCTGTCATCCTAATGGGTCTGCCTCTGTAGGTCAGTTGGTGCTTACTCCTGTCTGCTGGCAGAATTTTTTCTTTCATCTTGACTTTGGACAGGTTCATTACAATGTGTCTGTTAGAGTTGAGATGATCTGGGGTTCAATATCCATCTCAAAAGAGTGTGTCAGGGCCTTTAGTAAATCTTGGGAAGTTTTCATTTATCATAGTCTCCAGTATGACTTCAATTCCTTGGGACAATCTTCTTCCTCTTTAAGAATCCCTATTATTTGTGTGTTTGAATGCTTCATGGAGTCTCATACTTCTCTAAGCACCTGTTCTGCTTTCTTTCCTTTTCTCTCTGTTTGACTGTTGGGTTAAGTCAAAAACTTTATCCTCTAGCACTGAATTTCTTTCTTCTCCATGGTCTAACCTATTTTTGATACTTTCTACTGCATCTTTACATTCCCTGATTGCATTCTTCATTTCCTTAAGCTTCACCATATCCTTTCTGTATTCTACATATCACTCATATAACTTTTGGGTCTGTCTTTCCATTTTCTTGTCCTTTCTTTTATTGTTTTTATTGTCATCCATATTTTAAATTTCCTGTCTATCACATCCATTAATTCTTCATAGGTGGAATCTTCTACAATAGCTGCCTCATGGTCCCTTGAGGGAGTACCTCTGTTTTGGTTTTACATGGTGCCTGAATTTTTCTGTTGGTTCCTCTTCATATGTTCTTTTTTCTTATTCACCTCCTTGTCCTCCTTTTTACTTCTCACTGCCTCTTTTGGTCTTGATGACAGTATGTTGCAATATGTCACTGGGACACCAGGTGGCACTGTGGGGTTTTTTGGGAGACAGATAGCACTGCTGGAAACCTCTATGATCCTTATTCAAACTTAGTTGCCTTTGGTGATTGCCTGATTATTTCTTCAGCATTCAGACCATGCTGGGTTGAGATTTTAAAACACAAGAAACCTTCAGGGGCAGGTCTCATAGTGATCACTGACTCCAGTTCCCATGGTGTGCAAGAGTCCCTCAGACTGTCCTAAAAGTGGTGTTCTGAACCCAGCAGGTGGAGTTAAGATAGCTGTGCTTTAGGCCCCTGCTAAGACCTTCTCATAACGGCAGCCCCCTGACTGCAGAGACCTTCTCAGTATGGCTGCCTCACCAGCCACCAAACCTATGGCAAATCCATTCCAACAGGCATTCAAAGCTGGTTGTTGTATACAGTTGGAGTCCACACAGTCTTCCAAGATTTCCACTCAACACACAGCTTCCCCTAACAACTGAAAACTCCAGAAAGGCTTCCTCCCATACCTGACCTCTGTGTGAAGCCAGCCAATCCCAGCTGGTCACAGTCACTTGCCTAATTCATCAGATTTCCACTGCTCTGGAACATGTGTTGTGTCTAGCTCACCACCTTCTCACTATGACTCTGAGTAAGGTCTCCCACCAGGTATGACTGGGCTCTCTCTTTTTCCCTAGTCATTCTAGGAAAGCTCAGCTGAATGATCCTTCTGGTTCACCATCTTGCTCTACCCCCACCTCAAAAAAAGATTTCTATTAGGAAAGTGAAAACTGAATATTTTGCAGAGACTGAGGGCTTTAAATCAAACTTTTATTGTTTTATACTTTGTTTCCCAAGGGCACATTCCTTCTCACTCCATTTCACACAATGAATCCCACAGTCAAAAATCTAATAGACTACAGTAGTGTCAAATAGTTAGTTAGGAAAGGCTCTTCTGGGAAGGAAGACAAGGCAGGGTCCCTTACTTCACCTACTTTAAATTATTAAGAAATATTTCATACAAACAAAAATTCATTAAGGGTATTATAAACTCTCATGATTGATCGATTTGCCACACCAAGATATGACAACCATTATTCTTATAAAATAAAATACTAAAAATATAGTCCAATTATTCTAGTATATCACTTTCTAGTTGCATTTCTTTTATAACATCAGAAAAACAAAGAAAGCATTTTGATGTTAGTATTCTGCCATTCCATGTGTGTATTTCTACTTTTATAATGTATATGTATATACCTGAGGAGTAATTACTTTAACAATTCATATAATAGAATCATGAGTACATTTTTTAATGGCTTTTTGTTTAAATATTGTTATTGTATTTCACCTATTTTGAGGTTTAACTTATGAATCAAAGCTCTGTTCAAGCTCCTTCTAATGCAAATGGATGTAACCTTTTTGGGCCTCTTTTAGAGGCTATTTTAGCTTTGGCTATGGGGTCTGGTTTTGATTTTGATGAACTTATAATCTTTATAACATTATAAACATTAACATTACCTTTCTTCGCCTTCATGTAAAAATATGTGTATGTGTGCAAGGTGTCCCTATGTGTGTTACCATGCTTTATCACAGGCCAGAACCTTCAGTTATCCTTAAATTATAGTTAAGTCACAGGCATTAGGTTCATGAGACAGGAAACTGCCTATCATCTGGGTGAATTCACTGCAATGGTATAGTAAAATTTCCCATGTGGTTTAGTGCTAGAAAAATAGCAACTGGAATGAGGGAACAATATAATTATCTCAGTGTGCTTTCAATTTTTTCTATGTTCCAGAACCAAACATAGTCAGTTACCAACTTGTCAGACTCCTAATGCCTGGGAAAATTAATAATACTTCATTTTTCCTCCTTGATCTTGATCTTCCTTATCTTTTCTGTCCCACTAAATGACACCATCAAATCATATTCAATTTAAAACCATATAATTAATCATTGATTGGTCTCATTACTTCAATCCCTGTATTTAATTAATTAATCCTGACAATTCTATACCAGAAAACATATCCAAAATCTGACCATCTTTTTTGTCTTCATTGTCACCATCTACAATACCTTCATATCTCTGATGAATCACTTCTCCAGCCTCCTAACTGATTTCTATGAGTCTACTCAAGAATCAGTCCTACAAACTGAAACAAGAAAAATTGGTTTAAAATAAGAGTAAGTCAAGCTTTTTCTTATATGTGAAACAGCTAGAATATCTGCGTCCTTACCCAATGTTATCTTGTACTTCTCATCTCATTGTTCCAATATCTACCCACCTTGGCTGGCTGACTGTCTTTCTTTTCCTTTCCTTTCCTTTCCTTTCCTTTCCTTTTTCCTTTCCTTTCCTTTCTTTTCTTTGTCATTCCTTCTTTCTTTCTAATACTCTAAGCTTGTTCCTGCTCTGGAATCATCATCCTTCCCTCTCTCTGCATAGGTAGCTCATTTCCTGGATCTTCTTATAGATGCCTCCTTTTTATAAATCATTTCCCAGCTAAATCAGGCCTTCCTCAAAGAAGATAGGCTTAACCTACTTTTTAAAGCACATGTTCTCAATCCTGTCTGCTTCTTAGTAGCCCCTTTTACTGTTTTCATAGATGATGTTTTCTCACTAGAATTTATAATCAACTGAAGGAGTAACTTTATTTTATTTTTGCTTTATTTCTATTTTCTAGAGGCATATCAGGCCCTAACAGATACTTCCTTTTGGAGTCTCAATATAAACACAAAACAATCTAAACAAATACAATTCCTTTTACTTGACCCTATCAAGTTCCCACAATGATATTCTCACTATTAATGTTTAGAATAGCCCTACCTGTCCAACACCATATTCAGAAATGTGTCAGAATTTTCATAAATTAACATCCCTGTCAACACCAGGCAATGTCTAAATTTCAAACTTTTCTAGGAAAATAGATACAATTGGCAGTCCAATGTGATTTTAAACTTTATTTTTGTGTTTACTAAGTTAAAGTACATGCTTGTTAGCGTCAATGATTTCCTATTTTGAAAATTGCGTATTTACATTAATCATTTTTTTAGGTATGGACTTCAATACTCCTTGTTATTTTCATCATTAGAAGCAAAATTTTAGCTTCAAAGAAGCCACTGGATATTAGGGCTGTAAGTAGCACTTAAGTCAAATAAAACAAATAGTGTCTGGATAACAAAATTACTCTTAGATTTTGTTAGAGGATTCAAGAAATGATTGTTTGCCAATATGACCTATATTCATGTCTCTACTCAACAACAATTTATATGTTTTTTAGATATGCATACATTTTATTTTAATGAGATAGAGAAGGTCTTTCTTACCTGTTACTGTGATTATTCTGGCATTGCATTTGAAGTCAGGATGGGCAAGAAATAGGAAATAAGAAAAAATAGCAATAGCTTTATCTTAGAATAGAATTGAAAGGCTAATTCTGGGCATAACATGATCTATAGAACTCTCCGTGAGCAGCTGGATTTGATCATCTGTCAGATGTTCCTGCTATAGTCACATTTCCCCAAGATATTTGTGTTAACCTCTAGCAAATAAAATGGAATCTCAATCTATGTCATTCAGACTTGTATTGTTTTTACAATAGGAGTTCCATAACCTTTGTTTAGGTATAAGGAAAAAGGATATTTCAATTCTTATAAAATGTTGCTTAAAAAGTTAATGAGATAAATCACCAGAGAAAGAAATTAATTTGAAATTTCAGGTGAAACAGGCCAGAATCTCCCCAGTTTCCTCTTTTCCAATATTATTTTTCTTTTCCAGATGAATTCGCTTCCGCAGGGGATTAACTTAAAATTTGTACAAAGTGTAATTAAATACTTTTTTGTCTTGGAAAAAAATCTTATACTTGAAATTCAATATAGGAGTTTAAGGTGAATATCAGTAGCATATTGGACATTATAAACTGGCTTAAGAGATGTAAATAAGAAATTGTCATAAACAAATATACAAGACTTTGTCTACTTGACCAGCACCTAGAGAAATATCTAGTTATTTGATTTTTCCTTTTTTATTATGCCACATCTTATAATGGCTTCCCCCTTACATTAAAATTTAAAAAAAAATTTAACAGACTTTGCATGGTCATGACTAATAATTTAGTCATTATAATGGCTTACTAATATTACTTCCTCATTGGCTGTATTTATCGCTGAGCAATCAGTCTTTAATGTGACTCCAAATTCCAAATTGAGCATGTTATGCTCGATTTGGTAGGGCAATTTTAACACTGCTGGTATTGATACTAAATTTTTGTCAGTCTCACTCTGTGTCCTTGGTCAGTTCATTAAATTTTCAGGTGGATGAATATCTTCCTCTATTAAGTTGATGATGTTCTAGTTGTCAAGAATGGAAGAAGAAAGAGCTAATTAAAAGTATAAAAGCCTTTTTAATGTTAACAAGTATGAAATAAATGATAAGCTGAACAGAGTTAAACCTGAATGTTTGCACTATATGACTATCAAATATAATTAGTTACAATACTCATTTTATTTTTTGCCCACAAGTATTTGCAATTTGGTTATACAAGGCAAATAATAGATACAATTTTGTTTCAGAATATGTATCAGGTTATCCATAATTTTAGCCAGGAATAAAAAGGGAAGAAATATGGTTGATGAAAAAAAACCTTAAAAGAAAAAGCTCGAGATGCAAGGTAGTGTTCATTACATTAATGACAAATGTTAGAATGTCAGCATATGAAGCATTTTTAGCATATTTTGATGTCTTTTAATTGTCCTAATGTTATGTATATAGTTTATCACTGTGTAACAAATTTTCACAGTTACCCTAACATAATCTGTTTTCTATTGCTGTCTCTTCTTCATTCAACATATACTTATTCCCACTCTTCAACTTGTTCCCACTCATAGCTCCAAGCTTAATTCTGACTGTTCTACAAGTAAAATTAATATCTGGTAGAAGTAACAAGTTCATGAACTCTAATTGTGTAAACTAGCTAATGGCGTTTTCCTGATTATACAGAAATGGGTAAGTGATATTTGATAACAAAAAAGGAAGAAGAAAAAGATTTGCCAGGTGCTGCAAAATAAGTTTACTTTAAAAAAATATTTTAAGAGTAACCTACAAAAAAATAAAAATAGAAAATTCTCTTTATCTCTAGATTTTTCAAGATATCATGGTGGATATTTGAAAACTTGAAATAGTTAATCGAATTTTTCATTATGACAGATGCTAGTCAGAGGCTAAAGTCAATATATGTAAAGGATAGTGAAGTACCTAAGAACAAGGAATTGGAGGTATAACTCTGAGAATTAAACTAAGCTTGCACTTGTCCTACTTTCAGACTTCTAACTAGATGAATAGTAAGTTTAATTCTTGTTTGCAATGAAGACCCTCTGCATATGGTTGTATGGGGTGTATTCTACAGAACTACAGTGGGTGCTGTTTGTATGGACTCCCTTCTAAAGGACATTCCTAGGTTGTTTACTGTGATGGCCCAGAGGTAGTAGTTATGTAATCTCAAGTGAAAGCATTCTAAATGATGCAACAGTTAATAATTAACCTACAGTTCAGATTCTTTGAAATATTTAATATTACTAAATGTTTAATATTGCTAAAAAAGAATAAGGCTATGTGGTTCATGGTGGTATTATCAAAACCTTGGCCAATGCCATAATGCAATTTCTGGTCGATTAGGTTAATATTTGGGTGATCAGCTTGTACAAAATATTATACTAGATGATACAAAGGATAGAAAATTCTGAAAAATACAGTTCCTGCCTAGATATGGTGGCTCATGCCTGTAATCCTAGCAACTCTGGGAGGCCAAGGTCAGTGGATTGCCTGAGCTCACTAGTTCGAGACCAGCCTGAGCAAAAGTGAGGCCCTGTCTCTGCTAAAAATAGAAAAATTGAGGCAAGAGGATAGCTGGAGCCCCAGTTGGAGGTTGCTGTGAGCTATGACACCATGGAACTCTAGCCAGGGCAATATACACACAAATATGTATATATGTATATAGTTCCTGTTTTCAGGCTTTTCACATGGTTTGCAAAAACATACTACAATAAAAATAAAGACGTGATTGGTGGGAGACTCCAAGAAGTGATAAATCACATGTAATTTAGATTAGGAATTGCTTACTAAAGAGATGGAACTTAGTTGTGTCTTGAGGTATTAAGCTTGAATGATTTTGGTAGACATAAAGGTAGCAGTGGCATTTTGTAAACAAAGAGATAGAAATTGCAAAAAATATTCTGCAGATGAAAAGTACAATAATAAATGTGAACAAATCAGTAGAGGGTCTTAACAACATATTTGAGATAGTAGGAGAAAGGAAATCAATTACTTGAATATAGATCAATACAAAGTAGGCAATCTGGCTCGGCGCCTATAGCTCAACCGGCTAAGGCGCCAGCCACATACACCTAAGGTGGCGGGTTCGAATCCCCAGCCCAGACCCGCCAAACAACAATGACGGCTGCAACCAAAAAATAGCCGGGCGTTGTGGCGGGCGCCTG
>CAUYTI010033656.1:0-30128 GCA_963575145.1 Galago senegalensis
AATTTCCTGTTTTTGATCACTGTACCATACATATGGAAGATGTTTACTTTAGTCAAGCTTAATAGTAATGGTTGGAGGGAGGGGGATTGGAGCGATCACTTCTGAGGTTTGTCTTGTAGGGGTACAGGTGAATCTTTCTAATAGTAGAATGTGAATGTTTTAAAGCAATAACTGAGAAAATGACATGAAGGCTGTGTTGACCAGTTTGATGGAAGTATTTCGGATTGCATGGGAAAACCCCACACTGTACCCCAGAAGTGCACTAATGTACATAGTTATCATTCAATAAAAAAATTAAAAAAAAAACCTTTTTATCCCAAATTTTTAAAATTTTAGAAATTCCTCTTAGGTCTCCCCACTTCGTGCTCTGTGGAATTAAACCCTTTCTCTGCTGCTATACCTGCTGTCTCAGTGTATTGTCAATGAATGTGGTTGGACAGCATCAATCTTAACTCACTGCAACCTCCAACTCCAGGTGTTAAGTGATCCTCCTGTTTCTGCCTCCTAAGTTTCTGGGACTACAGAAACTGCTACCACATCTGCTAACTTTACTTTTTTTTTTGTAAAGACAGTGTCTCCCTATATTGTCCAGGCTTGTTTCAAACTCCTGGTTTCAAGGGAGTCTCCCACCTTGATTCAAAAAGTGCTGGGATTGTAGGTGTGACCCACTGTGCCTGGCCTAGACTTTCTTTGCTAAGAATAACCCAAATAGAATTAGCTTTGCAGATTGGAAGCTGCTTTCTCATGTTCTGTGCCACCCTCAACAGGGATGTCCAGCAATTCTTTTTTCAAATCTGTGGTCATGACTGTAGCCAGTGTCACAACTAGGGCTGAACCCCATGTCTTCTGCTTCCAAATTCTGTTCCACTCCAGTACAACCTTTGGTTCCCCCTCAATCTTTAATTTGACAACTGCTCCTATTTTCTTGTTACTGACATTAAGAAATCAGAAAGTTTTATATTTCATAGAATTTGTAATTTTAGTTTTGGTTTATAAAAATCCTTATGTAAGGGTCCTTTTAAAAAGCAGATCCCATATGTGCCTTTAAATTATAATTTGTTTTATAAAAACTCACTTCTCCCTAATCACTACTGTCCTGACTAAGGAATCCCTGTACTCTGGAGCCAGCCATGTGGTATAGAGGCTTTGCAGTCAGGCCTGTGTGGAATCTGAGTTTGCCTTTGAGGAGCCATATAACTTTGTGACTGTAGTTAATCTCCTTAAGCCTCAACTTCCTCATCTGTAAAAATGGGTGCAGCAATATTTTTTTATCTTATTCTCACCTCCCTTAATATTTTTATCATGTGAAATTGTTCATTTTATGAGCTATTTTATCTGTGTTTGATACTTGAGAAATTTCTTATTTCTTTCTGTTAATCCTCAATCTTTAATTTGACAACTGTTCCTATTTTCTTATTACTGATATTAAGGAATCAGGAACTTTTAAAATATTTTGTAGAGCTTGTAATTTTAGTTTTGGGTTCATAAAAATCTTCATGTAATTATAATGTGTGCTACACACTAAATCTTACAGAAGATAAACTGAGATCACCAAGAATAATTGACTTCTCCAAGGTCATCTAGCTGTTTGAATGCAGACCTAGAATCCCAGGATCCTGACTCATCCATCCATAACTCTTTCTACTCTCCCCAGAATTACTGGCAGGACAGCCCCATAAGAGGCTCAAACTGCAAACCATCTGAGCTGGATAATAATATTTCTATTCCTTCAGCTTTTGCTAAAGATGCATGATTTTTGTAATTTTTTCTTTTAACAATAATGGCTATGTTTTGTCTTTCAGGAACCTGGGCAGGAAGAGATAAGCCAATATATCTGTTAAGTCTGCAGTTAAAAATAATTATAAGAGAACCTGGTGATGCTTCAGATTCTGTCAGGTGGTGAGGCATTTTCAAATCATACTATTTTACATTATTCATTTCTACTGTGGGGGGGGGCAATGGATAGAGTGGAAAAGAGAGCTGTAAAAAGCCAGCCAAAAATTGTCCAATAGTTTCTTTCATGGAAAATCCATGAAGGCGGCTACAGATGAGATCTGGATCTGTAGGGTAACCTAAATTATTTATTGACTACACTCTCACTTTTCCAAAACCAGAATTTGGTGTGCACAATGGTTCAGCAAACCAGGTTAATAACCTATAATATACCCGTGAGAATAAAGAATAAAATGAAGAGGGCTCCACACTGTCATTACGTTGAGCAAAATCTTGTCTGAGTTTCACAACCACAAGGGAGGTGCAACACAAGGGAGACATTCTCCTTAATCAAAAAGGAAGGACATAGCGTTGGTGCTCAGTGGAGGCAAAAGTTAGAGGAACGAAATTTAAAAAGCAGTTTCTTTAAAACAGCATGATAAAGGGAATATTAACCAGGTGCAGATAGCAATAGGAGATTTATATATTACATATTTTATATAAAATATCACATGTATTTGGTGCATTACATATTTTATATAATGTCTTATAAATAAATATACACACACATATTGTATTCCTTTTAATAAATCTCTTTTCATCTATTTATCTTCAGATGGGCAGATCATGAGATCTATTATAGCTCATGTGATGGTGGAGGCAGAGAAGTCCCAAGATTTGCAGCAGTATAGTCCAAGGAGAGCTGATGGTATAGTTTCTGCCTGAAGCCAAGGACTGAGAAGCAGGAAACCTGAGTGTGTAAATTTCAATCTGGATATGAGTTAAAAGGCAGAAGGAGCACCTTGATCCCCAAACCAGGAAAAGACCCAACAAGAAAGAAAATTATAGATCAATATCACTAATAAATATTGATGTGAAAATATTCAGCAAAATTCTAACAAAAAGAATTCATCACATAAACAAATTAAAAAACAAAGACCATATGATTCTCTCAATTGATGCAGAAAAAGCTTTTGATAATATCTAACATCCCTTCATGATCACAACACTTAAGACAATTGGTACAGAAGGGACATGTCTTAAATTAGTAGAGGCCATCTACGGCAAACCCACGGCCAATACCGTACTGAATGGAGTTAAATTGAAATTATTTGCACTCAGATGAACCAGACAAGGTTGCCCATTGTCTCCATTGCTCTTTAACATTGTAATGGAAGTTTTAGCCATCACTAAAGAAAAAGTGATCAAAAGTATCCATATAGGGTCAGAAGAGATCAAACTTTCACTTTTTGCAGATGATGTGATTGTATATGTGGAAAGCACCAGGTATTCTACTACAAAACCCTTAGAAATAATCAAAAAATACAGTAGTATCTCAGGCTAAAAAAAAAAATCAGAAGTCATAAATTGGTAGCCCATACCGAGAAGTCAAGCTGAAAAAACAGTCAAGGATGCTATTCCATTTGCAGTAGCGCCAAAGGAGATGAAGTACTTGGACGTTTACCTAACAAAAGATGTGAAAGATCTCTAAAGAGAACTATGAAACTATAAGAAAAGAAATAGCTGAAAATGTTAACAAGAAGAGTCAACGTTGTTAAAATACTACACAAAGCAATATATAATTTTAATGCAATCCCTATTAAAGCCCACTGTCATACTTTAAAGATCTTGAAAAAATACTTTGTTTTACATGGAATCAGAAAAACCTCAAATAGCCAAGATATTACTCAGAAACAAAAGCAAAGCAGGAAGAATCACGCTACCAGACCTCAGATTATACCATAAATCGATAGTGATCAAAACAGCATGATACTGGCACAAAAACCGAGAAGTAGATGTGTGGAACAGAATAGAGCCAGAGATGAACCCAGCTACTTACCCTTATCTGATCTTTGAGAAGCCAATTAAAAACATTGAGTGGGGAAAAGAGTCCCTGTTTAACAAATGGTGCTGGACTAACTGGCTTGCAACCTGTAGAAGAGTGAAACTGGACCCACATCTTTCACCATTAACTAAGACTCTCACTGGATTAAAGATTTAAAGAAGATATGAAACTATGAAAATACTAGAAGAAAGTGTAGGGAAAACACAAAGAAATCAGCTTCAGTGAAAATTTTATGAGGAGGACCCCTTGGGCAATTGAAGCAATGTCAAAAATACACTATTAGGACCTGATCAAACTAAAAAGCTTCTGCACAGCCAAGAACACAGTAAATAAAGCGAATAGACAGACCTCAGAATGGGAGAAGATATTTGCAGGATATGTCTCAAAGGTTTAATAACCAGAATCCACAGAAAACTCAAATGTATTAGCAAGAAAAGAACAAGTGATCCCAGTGCTGTGGTCCCCGATGTCACTGCAACCCTCACCAGGCTGCTGTTCTTGGTGCTGACTCTCTGAACCACACGTCGCTACCAGACGAGATGGAAGCCCATGCTGCCGATGCCGTCAAGTTGCCCGAAGGTGAGGTGGCCGCATACGAGCCCAAGCTTCTCAGGAAGCAACTGGAGGGCCTGCCTTTGCTGGATTTTGTCCGCGAGGCTGGTAACGGCCCCAGCACTGACAGGTCACTTCCTTCCACACCTCCCCCAGCAGAGGAGGAGGATGAGTTATACCGGCAGTCGCTGGAGATCATCTTTGGGAGCAGGCGACCGGCACCAAGGATGAGAAGCCAATGAGTAGCAGGGCAGGAGGCTCCAGGGAGGCGCTGGAGACTTTGCGAGGTGCGGCCAAACCACGAGACAGCCTTCTGAGGCATGCTTCGCAAACTGGACATCAAAACTGGAGAGGATATCAAATCTTTGTCTCAAGTGATGGTCCATGTTTTCAGTTATGGCGTAACAAATTGGGGCAGGATTGTGACCCTAATTTCTTTTGGTGGCTTTGTGGCCAACCACCTGAAGACCATAAGCCAAGAAAGCTACATAGAACGGCTAGCAGAAAATATCACAGATGTAGTTGTGAGGACAAAACGGGACTGGCTAGTCAAAAAACAAGGCTGGGATGGCTTTGTGGAGCTTCTACCTGGAAGACCTAGAAAGCAGCGTTGGAAACATGCTGCTGGCTTTCGCAGGTGTTGCTGGAGTAGGAGCTGGCTTGGCCTATCTAATAAGATAGGCTTGTTAAGTGCGAGAATTTACTTCTAGCCCACAGCAGCCACCAGAACCACATTCATCTGTGAAATCAAATGGATTTATGAAGTTGGACTTAAACTACCCTAACCTGTAACTTGCAAAGAGCAGCCTACCCAAAAAAGGAAGTAGCAAGAGGAATGTGACTTTTACAAGAATAAATACACGGGAAAAGTGGTCCCCCTTGATGGACCAGTCACTTTCGGAAAGAAACAAAGTTCTGTTCAACAACAAGCAAACAAGACCATGGAAGAGGACTTTTAGATTTGGCGAAGACAGTAGGCTGAAAAGACATTTCCTTGTTGAGACCAGGAGTGTGGCCAGTAGTAGGATTAGTCATTGAATTCATTGAATATGCCCACAAATTCTTGTATTCTTGAAGAATGGAAAGTTCAGGCGTTCAGAATTTTCAATACCTGTTGTACCTTGGCTTTTGTTTGAGTGATTCTCAGTTTATTGTCCTAGTAATGACCATGAATACTTGATTTTATGATCTTTGAATGATGCTGTTGGCCTAACATTCTCATTTTAATTGAAATTGTTATTCCTTTTGAAGCTTACAACATTGTGGTAAGAAGCCAGGGCTGGTTGTTCAAGTTGGCACCTGAGTTCTGTTAAAATGATCCTAATAACGTCTGATTGTTTCTTCTTCGGCCTATAAAATGATGTTCCAGGTCCATTGTGTACATTTTTTTTGCTCTATCCCTGGAACCAGATATTTCTCCAAGAAGCCCTAGTTTTTCTTAGTGAGAAATGATATTTTGTTTAGTCTTCATTTCCAGATTTCTTCAATTGAGAGAACTAGGATATTTTCTACCTCCCCCCCCACATTATAGCTCTACATTCGAATTCATATCGCTATTTTCTATTGACATTGAGTACTATATAGGTTTCTTCTGCATAACCTCCTTTATATTATATTTCATTACATACAACTATACTGTGAATCCTCTTTCTCAAGGACACAAACTATGATTGAATTAAAATAACCCATAATCACTTTTGCCTTTAGCATATACTATTTTGGGAAGAATGCATAATGATCTCTCTAGTTATGTTCTAGGAAAGAATTGCATTGACTTTACCCTATATTTCTTTGCCAAATTCCTATAATTTTTACTCTTTCTGAGTTATTTTATATTTTAAGCTCAAGGCAAATTTTGCCATCCTTCTAGATACCACTTGCTTCTTAGTCTTCTCACTTTTCAGTTTCTTTGAAGTATAATTCCCAAGATATTTTCTCCAGTCTTTTGATAAACATTTCTTTTAGAATGTTATCTATTTTCCTAATAAATATTGGATTGGCACCTACTATATCTCTTTATCAGTACCAGACATCCAAATAAATTTACTAGAAGTGAACCCATCATTGTAATCACCGGGTGATACACAAGTAAAAGAATCACACGATTGTGAGAATAAGAATAAAATGTATTGCTAGTAACAAATAGTTACTTTTGTTTAATTTAGGAAAGAAAGGCCTCTATTAGTTGATACATATTAGAATTGCTAAAGAGAAAACTACTATCAGATTATCTTTGTTTTCCATTGCAATGGCAGACTTTCCCAAATATTTGCATTTCAAAATTATTTAATTGAAATTATTTGGTTGCATATGGATCTATTATTCACAAAATAAAGAGAAAAAATAAGAGAAGTGACTGGATTTTTATATTTGTTACTACAATTTTCTAAAAGTTTCCTCATAAAAATTCTACATAACAGTTTGGTACTGATTATCTTTATTAGAAGCAATTTTTTCAAATTCAAAACGTTAAGTTTATTTATCTTCTAAAACATGATAAATACCACTTTAACTATCAAATGATTGCTATTATTCAATACAGATTTCAATATTTTAAAAATTTCAACTTATTTAGAAGTTTACAAGTGCAGTTTTGTTACACAGATGTGTTATATAGTTGTGACGTCTGTGCTTTTAGCATACTCGTCACCTAAATAGTGCACGTTGCACCCAACAGGTAGTTATTCAATCCTCATCTCCTTCCACCCTCCCCCCTTCAGTGTCTCAGGATCTACTGTTCTACCAAGTGTGATTTGGCGTAGCCCTGCCTTAGCTTCCATTCATAAGTGAGAGCATGTGGTGTTTGATTTCTTGTTCTTCAGTTGCTTCGCGTAGGAGAGTGGCCTTCATTTTCATCTACATTGCCACAAAAAACACAGTTTCATCCTCTTTTATGGCTGAGTAGTATTCCATGGTGTGTGTGTAATATGCTCACATCATGTTTGCTTTATCCAGTCATCAGTTTATGGTTGATTGCATTTCTTTGCTGTCATGAATTGTGCTAGACATATGACTTTGCTGTCATGAATTGTGATAAACATATGACTATCCTTTTGACACAGTGACCATTTTTTGTTTGGGTAGATATCCAGTAATGGGATAGTTGGATGGAATGGTAGATCTACTTTCAGCTCTTTGAGATGTCTTCATACTGTTTGCCATAAAGGTTGTAGTAATTTACATTTCCACCAACAGTGCATAATCACTCCTTTTCATTGCATCCATGTCAACGTTTATTAGTTCCTTAGTTTTTAAAATTGGCTATTCTTACAGGATAAAGTGCTATCTCATGTGGTTTCAATTTACATTTCTTGATGATTAGTTATCTTGAACTTTTTTTTTTGTACTTTTTGGGGGGCATTTGTATTTTTTTTTTAAATGTCTGCTCATGTCATTTGCCCATTTTTAAATGAGATTATTTGTTTTATTCCTACTGAGTTGTTTGGTTTCCTTGTAGAGTCTGGTTATTGCATCTGTACCAGATGCATGGTTTGTGAACATATGAATATTTTCTCCTTTTGTGTATATTGTCTATTTACGCTGCTGATTATATCATTTGCTGTGGAGAGGATTTTTTAGTTTAATTAAGTCACATTAAGCTACTTTTTAACATTTTTTTTGCATTTGTTTTGTGGGTTCTTACTCATATTCTCTGCCTAAGTCAGTGTCTAAAATAGTTTTTCTATAGTTTCTTTTAGAATTTACATGGATTCAGGTCCTCCATGTCAGTTATTAATTCGCCTTGAGTTAATTTTTGTATCTAGTAAGAACTAGGAATCCAGTTTTATTCCTCTGAATGTGGCTATCCAATTTTCCCAGCACCATTTACTGAATAGGAGATCTTTTCCCTAGAGTATGGTTTGTCTGCTTTGTCAAAGATCAGTGGGTTGTTGGTGTATGGCTTTATTTCTGGATTCTATGTTCTGTTCCTTTGATCTATGTGTCTGTTTTATATACCATGCTGTTTTTGTTACTATAGCTTTGTCGTATAATTTGAAGCCAGATAATATAATGCAATACTCCTAGTTTTATTCTTTCTCATTACTATTCATGATAATTTTTGTTTCCATATAATTTTGGATTGTTTTTCTAATTCTGTGAAAATTTACATTGATATTTGGATAGGAATTGCACTGAATCTGTAGATTCCTTTGAAGGCAGAATATGTTTGGGTTAGTATTATTATTGTTATTTGTGATTCATTCTGTCAATCTGTATGTTTTAACTGGAACATTTCATCTGTATATGCTCAAAGTTAATATTGCTGAGTATGATTCTGTTTCTGGTTATGTCAGTTTCCATCTAATTGCTTAGTATTCACAATTGTGAAACTGTTTTATAAGACATGTGAGTTTAATGCTTTCCTGTATTTTTATGTTATCTAGTATTGGCCTTTCATATCCAAGTTCAGGATTTCCTTGAGCAATTCTTGTAAAGACAATCCACTGGTTATGAAGTCCCCTAAGATGTCTGTGAAAGATTTGATTTCTCCTTTCATGAAGCTTAGTTTAGCAGGGTGTGAAATATTTGGCTGACAGTTCTTTTCTTTGGGAATACTGAAAATAGAACCCTAATCTCACCTGGATTGTTAGATTTCTGCTGAGAAATCTGTTGTTAGTCTGATGAGATTTTATCTATAGGCTATTAAATAAATATTTCTGTCATGCTGCTTTTAAAATATTTTTCTTCACATTGACTTTAGATAATCTCATGACTCTATGCACCAGTGAAGTCTTTCTTGCAGTTTGTCTCCCTGGTGTTCACTGAGCCTCTTGTATCTTGATGTTTAAATCTATTGAAAGATCAGAGAAATGTTCCTCAATTATTCACTCAAATAGGCTTTGCAAACTTTTTATGTTTTCTTCTTCTCTCTCAGTAATACCGTGTCTCATACTCGATGCTTTTTGTAATCCCACATTTCTCATAGGATTTATTCATTAATAAATTCTTTTTTCTTTATTTTTGTGTGAGACGTTTAATTCAAAAGACCTATCTTCAAACTCAGAAATTCTTTCTTTGGCTTGATCGGTTCTGTTGTTAGAGCTTTCAGTTTCATTGTCTGATATCTTCAATGAGCCTTTCTGTTCCATATATATATACACACATATATATATATAAATAGAGATAGAGATTAAGTACATATCTATCTCTATAGATACTTAATATCTATCTCTTTGGAAAATTTTTCATTTGGGTCCTGAATTATTTTTTCTGATGTTTGTGTGTGTGTGTGTGTTAGTTTGTAACTTCTCTTGGATCTTAATGAGCTTCCCTACAACCTCTATTTTTAATTTCATATCTGTCATTTCAGAATTTTTATTTTGGTTACAATTCATTGCTAGATCTGATGTGATCCTTTTGGCTGATACCAGGTGTCATCAAACTTTTTAGACAGGGGGCCAGTTCACTGTCCCTCAGACCGTTGTGGGCCGTGGGACAAATTGACTGCTAAACAGGATAAGCAGCGATGGCAAAAAAACCTGGAGGGTCGGATAAATGTCCTAGGTGGGCTGCATGTGGCCCTTGGGCTGTAGTTTGAGGATGCCTGCAGTTTATACTATTTTTTTTTTAATACTGCCAGAGTTCTCATACTGATTTCTATCTGAAGAAGTTATCTTCTAATTTTTTTTCAGCTTTGTTTAGGTGGGATTTTCTTTTAGCCTCTTAAGAATGTGACTGTAGCATATGTTGGATAGGAACGTTTGGCTTTACTTAAGCTCACTTTTAGGGACTGAAGGCTCTAGATGTGTTCTTTGGTTATAGATAGCCTTAGTGTGGGTTTTCTCAAATTCCAGTTATTTGTAATTTGCAATAGGGATATAACAGGGGTGTGGGGAGGCTCCTTGCCTCTTGCTGAGAAGGGGAAATGGATGTCTCCAGAAGCTTGTCTTCTTTCCCAGAGCTGTGGACTTCTATCAGAATGAATTATATTGAGACATTCAGTTCACCATCCAGGCTAGTAGGTGGCAATTGTGTGTACGAGTCAGGCAAGTGCTATACAATTGTGTTAGCAAGTGTTTTTATGGGCTGTCCCCGTGGACCTTACAACCAATAGAGGGCACCTGCAGGTGAGAACCATCAGTGGTGGTGTTCCTGAGATTTATGCTTGGCCTTATTTAATCAGGAGAAGTAATCAGATGTTGCAGGTATGGGTGGGGCCTTGGAACTCCCAGGTTCCCTGTGTATGTTCTGTTACCATTAAGGGTATAAAGCTTGCATCTAGGCTCCCCAAAGGCAAGTGCAACTACCAAGTCCAGTAGGGGTTAGGGAAAAGTTCCAGGTGACTGGAGTAAGCTTCCAGTGAGGGATGGAGGTGTCTCCTCAAGTCAAAGAACCTGCAAGGGGAGTTAGAGAGTCCAGACTCCACAACCCAAACAGACAGTATGTCACCTTCTTAGCTCCCACTATGCTGAAATGCAGATCTCTCTCCGCCCTTTGGGGTCCTACCACCTGCATGCAACAGGCCAGATCATCTAGGCTAGTCCCAATCAGTGTGAATTCAGGTCCTCAAACTATTCTAGGTGTTGAACCTCCCTGCATGGGACAGAAGCTGAGACTTTTAGGCTTAGATCGTATCCTTTCCAGGCTCTGCTCTGCAGCACAAACACCATGCCACACTCTCCTCTCATCTCTGACCAAGGGAGTGTCTTCCCTATTCAAGCTCAGATTGCAAATCTCACCCTCAAGCCCCCAAATGTGACTTCTCCTCAGCATCCCTGAATTCAAGCACTGACTTTGGTAAAGAGGGATGGATTGGTCTAAGGCAGCCGGGGGAACATTCAGCAGGTCCATGGCAGGTGCCTATAGGGCTGCCCATGTGAAAAGTATGCCCCTCTCAGTGGGAGCAGTCAGGCAGGCAGCCCTTGGGGAGGATGACAGGTATGGGGGATGGGTTTTGAATGTCCTTTGTTTCTGCAGTAATCCACAGTGGCAGCAGAAGAACTTGTTTTGGGGGTGTCTGTGAGCATCGGAGTTCCTGTCCTCCTCTTTGGCCTGGAAGCCTGTAGAGGCAGAAACAGATTCAGGACTCAGGACTTTTGTGGATAGGCTTGGGGGATTGGCTCTGAGAATAGGCAAGAGGCATGCACCAGCTTCCTCTAGTTGGCCTCCCTGCCCCTAGACCTTCAATATGTTTTACATTGGACTTTCCATTCTGAATTAAAAATGAAATCGTGTCTGAAGCTGCAGTGGTCTTACTTTGCATGACTTTGGACTGAGAATATAGAATATAGAACACTTTGTTTTGATTGCTTCTTCCTCATCCTGTTGCTGACAGAGAGATTCCCACCCTCCAGGTGTACTATAGTCAACACTGGACAGACAAGATTGATAATACTTTATTAATTAGGTATACTTGCAGCCTAGGGGAGGAGGATGCAGTTACGAGTCTTGGCTACATGGAGCTTGCCCCTGAGGAGAAGGGGCAGTGGGAGGCTGGCTTTGTACCATTTAAGAAGGTGAGGTGTCCCCTGGTTTCTGTGGGAGGATATGATTAGCTACTGTGAAAAATTCTGCAGGCTCACAGGGAACTGCTCAGGGATAACAGGAAATTCATTTGGTTCATTCTATACAGAGGGTCGTTCACCTAAGGGACCACATATGCAGGAGCAAAGTGGGGAGATAAACATGAAATTGGGCTGTTTGAAACCATCCTGGATTCAGACAACAAGGCAGCACATAATATTAATTTTAGACCTTTCACCATACCCTTATGTGACAGTAGGCTAGATTCATCTTGTCACATTCCCCACAAAGAGGTTTAATTTTTTGTGAAGGTCGAGCTCTTCACAGTTACTATTGTCAGTCTCCTGTCACCTTTCCTTTACTTCTCATTCACTTATCATTTTTTGTTTATTTTAGATCCTTTTTTATGTCTCTTTTAAAATTTCAGATTACTATGAGGGTACAAATGTTTAGATTACATTGTTTTTGTTTCTGAGGCAAAATCCAAGTTGTACTTGAGTCCACCACCCAAGGGGCACACCGAACACCCCCACCTTGTGCACATTAGGTGAGATCCCACAAATCACCTCCCCCCCACCCCACAGGCCCCATCCTCCTCACTTCCACTCATTTTGGGTTTCATTTTGGTATTTAGTACATCAGATACTTATTTTTCCATTCTCGTGATGCTTTACTAAGAAGAATGTGTTTCAGCTCCCTCCAGGTAAACATAAAGTATGTCAAGTCTCCATCTTTTCTTGTGGCTGAATAGCACTCCCTCGTACACATATACCACAGTTTACTAATCCATTCCCGAGCTGATGGGCGCTTGAGTTATTTCCACATCTTGCCAATTGTGAATTGAGCTGCAGTGTACCTTCGGGTGCAAATGTTCTTGGGGTAAAATTACTTTTTCTTCTGGGTGGAGACCTAGTAATGGGATTATGGGATCAAAGGGAAGGTCTACTTTTCATTTTTGAGAATTCTTCGTACTTCTTTCCATAGAGGTTGTATTAATTTTAAAATCTCACCAACAGTGCGAATGTGTTCCTTTCTCTCCAAGTCCAAAGTGCTTTTTCCTTATTAGCTCCTCCCAAAAAAGGTCATAAGAGAGAGAGGCCTTTTTGGTCATCTTAGGCACTGCTGTGTACCCATGATCTATAATGGTATCTGGCACACAATAGATGCTCAATGAATTTTGTCAGATAGAACAAAGAAGCTTAGCTTTCTCATAAGTTATAGAACTGAAAGTATTTTTATTTAGCTGTTGAGGATTTTCTCAACCAAATTAATACAATAAACGTGCTTTTAAAAATTTTCTGTGCCAGGATTTGTTCTTGAAATCACAGTTTCTACCATTAAATAACTTACAGTCTCAAAGGGGAGAGAAACTAGTGAAAACACATATAATAATTGTGACAATGGCTAAGACAAAAATGAACAAAAGAGTCTAGAAGCCTTACAGGTGAGGTTCTACTTGAATAATCAGAAAGGAAGTAATTCTTTTTTTTTTTTTATGTCTATATTCTTTTTTTCCATCTCAATTTCTCTTAGCTACTTCTTCCTGTTTTCTGTACTTCTCCGAGACGCTATGTACATCTTAAATCTTTTGTAATGGAATTTAAGACAAAGGATCAAATTGAAAAGCTTGTTTTTTTTTTTTACATTTAAATGGTTTTTGTCCACATCATAAATGAGGAGGAAAATTAAAACAAAACCAAATAAGTAATGAGATGTGCGTCTAGCCCATGGGTCTGCTATCTATTTCATTTATATCTGTTGTACTTTCTCAGATACATTTGTCGGTCAGTCAGATAGGTCCTTTGGGGGTAGACGCGGGGGTAGACGCATTGCTAAATGCCTTCCTCTCATCCCAGAGAGCTGAAAATATTTTTCCCATCTGTCTCCGTGCACTTTCCAGAGGTCTGTGTTTACAAATAGAGTGTGGAGACTGATATCCTGTTTAGTACAATTCCAGTTCCTTTATGGCCTTATTTATACCCTTCAGCAATACAGACCAGGACGGAATCATCACCAAAAGGTGGGTTTATGTTCTCATATGTATCCCTGGTTTCCCCTGTTTGAAAATTTAAGCAGGAAATTTATAGGAGTTAAGTCAAAGGGCCCTACAGGGAGTCTTAACGTTCTTCATAGAGCGATAGAAACATATTGAGGCTGTGTTCCTTCTGTTTGAAGGCAATCTTGGGATTTTACTGTTTTGTAAATTAAAGAAACGGATTGATATCGTAAATTTATCCTAGAATTCAATAAAGGTAAGACTAATAGCTACAAAAGAAGCATCCTATAAGAGAGGTTTTATACTGACCTGAGATATAAGCTGTAAATTTTCCCCATGCATTAAAAATACATTGAGTAGATTAGTACCAGCTGTATTAACATGTATTCGATGGTAAAATTATAATTCTAATTGGATATGGATCCATTTCCTTTGCATATTTTGAGTATGGCATTTGAGACTGGAGTATAGATTTAAAGTCCTTTAAAACATCAAGTGATTCAAAGAATGGGAAGATTTGGATTATTTTTGTATGTTTGAGATCCATTCTTTTTTGATATAGTTCTTGTTGTTATTGCCCTTAGGTTAGAGGGAAGTTGTGTAGGAAAAACCAGAGAGGCCAGCTAGGTGGTAGTAGACTTTGAAGCCACAAAATTGATCCTATACTTTTCAAAGAGAAATATATCCTTGAATTTTTTTCATCCATACTTTTTTTAACACATGTTCTGAATCAGAATTGGAGATCAGGTCTTTCTCCCTAACCCCCACTAATTCTCACCGCTTAGTCACTTGCTTGCCTGCTGTCTGTCTGTCTTTCCTTTAATTTTCTACCATGGGCCTTAGTGATTGCTACTGGATGAGGACTAATTTCGAAATTATCAAAATACACCTTAAAACTTCAGTTACTTGCTCTGCCTCTTATACATGAAATATCCACATCTTTACGTCTTTAGCAACGACTTGCTCCCATCAAAACTCCTTCCATGTAAATTAATACTACTCTTGTTTGGGGGATTTTTCCTTTCAAACCCCAAAGAAGTGGTAGCTCTTTTCTTCAAGGTTAATTTTGGCAGCTATATGATTTTGGTCTGCACATTATTCTTTCATGCCCTCTAATGGCAGTCTGAGGAAACACCTGCTGAAAACAATTTCCAGATATTATTGAACTTATAAAAATAAACAAGAGATCACTCCAAGACTTGAATATAGATCTTTTTAAAATGCCAGATATTCTTGGTGTCAGAGAAAAATGATACAGTTGTTCATTTACTAAACATTGATGAGAAGATCTTTAGTTTGCTACAGTTTTAAAGGAATTTCTTTATTTGGATGATTATCTTAAAAATTGTATTTCTAGTTGATTTTAACTTTCATATGTGATTCTCTTAGGCTGATCCATATTTTCTAGCATGTTAGTTTGCTTTGGAATTAGGAAATATACCAGTAGGTATAGCCACACACAGGTATCCCATCTTTACAAATATGCCTTGTGTCTAGCAGTAGGAATGAATGGGGATGAGGAATGAGAAGACTCAAAGTTGCTTCTTCTATGGTTTTATTTTTACATATTTTCATGAAGTGGTGTTACAGAATACAGGACTGTAATGCTGAAATACCATCACTGCTCAATTTCAGCCCAGTTGTGTTCAGAAAATAGTCTGTGAAGGTAGCCTGGATCTCAAACATCATGAGTCCACTTTCAAGGATAAAAGAGCTCGAGGAGAAACGTCACTACATTCTGAGATGTTCTTACATCAGCTGGCTCCAGCCATGTATCCTAAGTGTGGTGGGTTTTTTTGTTGTTTTCTCTTTTTGCTCCTCATTTTTGCAGTTCTCTTCATCTACTTTTCTCCCCAGCTCCCTGAGACTGTTGCCGTGTACCCAGCTGCAGTTGTTCTGCCTTGGTACCGTGCCAGAATGGAGGTTTTGTTCTGGAAGCTATCAGGAAACAAGAATGAAGGCATCCGCCTGATAATTGGGAAATAACTTTTCCCTTCTGTAGGTATTGCCTTACGAGTCTTCCTTGATTATTCCTCCCCCCCCCCGCCAAATTTTACTGTTTCTTTAAAACATTAGTAAAAATTTTTTTTGGCCTATGGTGGTAAACTAGAATAATCCTCGTAGGCATTAATATAAGTAAAAATTATTAGGAATGTACCATAAAAAGGTATCTTCATAAAAATTTTTGTCTCCTTACAAAAGTGTAGAACTTCTGTGAATCTGATGATACTGTGGCAAATACTGGAGCAGTCTCCAGAATTATGCATGGATCCAAATGAAACTGAAAACAAAAGAGATCTTTGAACCAAGGGCTGTGAAGCTAATTACGATAGCTACTATTTATCAAACACCTACAACGTAGCAGGCTTTACAGAGCAAACCTCTAGTCTAGACCTGAACCCCGCGAACTGAAGCAGCTGGTCTCCTTGGACTTTTGAAACCACAGACGCTCAAAAAGGTGGAGTGACTCACACAGGATCATAATGCGTTAGATAGGAAAGCTGAGCTGATCTGACTCTACTCTGACCTTAGTGAAAATGTTGTGGGCAAGGCCAGAATAGGGCTGGCTTTGAGTCTCTATCTTCTCCCTAGTTTGCACCTTGACTTTTAAATTGTCTTCCTCTACAGCTTTAAATTTATACTGGAGACAATAGGCAACAATAATCAGAAAGCTTAATGAATTAATTTTGGGGTTAGACCTGGGTTTGAATTTAAGCCCTGCCACTCCACAACTGTGAGATATTCAGTGAATCAAGTAATCTCTTACTATACATAGAAAGAAGTGAAAATAGTAACGATTTCATTGGAGTCTTATGAAGATTAAATATGATAGACTGTTTAGCTCATGACAAATCCCTGATAAATGAGGGCTATCATTTTCTTTGATATTATTGAATTCCATTGTTTTATTCTAAGGATTAATGAATATACTTTAAAACTAGAAAATAAAAATCCATATCATTTTAGAATATGATTATCTAGCCATGTCTTTGTAACTGCGGATATCATCACAGGCAGTATTTTATCCAGTTTCACCAAGAAATAAATGAAATCTCAAACATATGTTTTCCTCTCTATTAAAAAATTAAACCTAAGGTTTTTATTTTGATTCATGTTTTTAGGTATATACTGTTATTTTCAAAATTATTCTAATAAGCTACTGCTTACCTAAGTATATGTAGTTTTTGAAAATATATGGTTAGATATTTAATTCAACTAAATCTCTAGGCCTGAAATAAGGTTTTTCATCCCTAATATCTAAGACACACGTTATTATGCTAGTTTAAAGCCTTTGGAGACAGCTAAGTGTTTTCTGAAAATAATTTAGGGGACAAATTCTGAGGACAATGGAGAGTGCTAGACATGCTATACTAACCAATTTAAATATATTATCTTGTAGGAATCTCACAACAACCCTATGTTGTGTGGGCATGATTTTTTTAACCACTCATTTTGCCGATTAGAACCTGACATTTGAGCAGCTATATAACTTGCTCGACGTCATATAGCCAGTCTCAGATGTCCACTTCCAAAGTCAATCCTAAAATGTCTTTCCTGTGGCCTCCTTATTGCTTCATGAAGCCATTTCCAATTTAAAAGTAACCACTCACAAAAACAAGCATGAAATAGAGGCCATGCAGAAAACAGCTTCAGCCTTGCTCAGGTGAGCGGACACAAGAACTCTGAACATGAAACTTTCTAATCTTTTGAACACAGCTAAGCTTCATCCCACATTCATGCTTCTTAAAAACAATTCATTCAAAGGAAGAGTCTTGTTAAATTAACAATCATTAAACAACAGAGGGTGGATGCAGACATCCCTTTGAGTCATTCTCTCTTTGTGTGAGTTCCTGAGGGCACTCAGAATGATATTGCTGTTGTTGTAAGTGGGCTTGCCTATTGCCTATGGTTGGTTACCATAATATCACCCCCTAATTTGAATAAATGACATTTTTTTCATTTTATCTCTGAAAAGAGGAGTAATAGATAGCGTACTGCTACCCATTCTAGGTATGCAGCTGTCTTATTGATTCCTCCTGGAGGAACTTGCTAACTTCAGTAGGTGATATAAGGATAAAAGAATTTAGCTGTTCATATTTCTTGAAGGCAGAGGGGTATATGTCTTCTTCATCCTCCAGCCATGCAGAACCCCAAGCATTTTTCATAATGTATATGGTTTCTCCATTTGAGTCATTCTCTCATCTTCAGCTACCTTGTAGCACTTCCCCAATGGGCCTTCAGGTTGCTGTCTCAGCAAGTTAACTGGAAAACTTACAAACTTTTATGCTTAAAATTGTGAGGCCACTTGGGTTTTTCCTCTAAGTGATGAAAATGATAAAACACGGCATTCTGTCAATTTCTGGCACAATTTGGTTTTTTTTTTATTATAACAGAAAATAAATCTTACAAATAAAATGGCCCTGATCTTAGAATACAAGATTTAAAATTGATATTTGAAAGTTAAAGAATGAGTCTCCTTGCATTTTAATCTGCGTTTAAGAAAAACAGTTATTGACATTAGGAGACTTATAGGGAAGAAGAACAAAATAATAAACGTGGTGTGAGAAGTGCTGATTTCCAGACCTGGTTCTTCCATATGATAATATTAGAAAGTAATTTGTCCCTCTGAGTCTTAGTTTTTTATTTATAAAATGGCAATAATAATGCTGACTTTTTACCTTTTTTTTCCCCACTGTTTGGGGTTCATTGAAGGTACAAAGAATTAGGTTGCACTGATTGCATTTGTTAGGTAAGGTCCCCCTTATACTCGTGTCCCACCCCCACGAGGTGTGCCATGCAGTGTAACTCCCCATCCCCCTCTCTCCTCCCCTCTCCTGCTGCCTCTTTTCCTTCCCACCCTTGAGTAGATTCGAGTTTTTCTCTTATGAGGGTATGTCATCTACTGGCTTCATATTAGAATTGAGTACTTTGGATTAGTGCTTCTCCATTCTTGGGATATTTTACGAAGAAGAATGTGTTCCAACTCTACCCAGATTAATATGAAAGATGTAAAGTCTCCATCTTTTTAAGTGGCAGAATAGTATTCCATGGTATTCATATGCCACAGCTTGATAATGCCCACCTTCTTATTTCACGAGGTTCTTATGATAGTCAAATGAAATACTGTGTAAAACACACTATAAATTATAATTCTATAAAAGTGTAAAGTACTGTTACTTTGTGACAGCCATATATCTGCTTTAAAAAATGCCAGTAACTTTACTATGTCTAGTTAACAATATGAGTTAGCAAACATGGAGTGAGCCTCAATTAAATGAGCAGCATGATTCTAAGTATCTAGAAGAAGTATCCCAGTTTCCACGTTCTGAGTACCAGGGTCATGGGGCAGGTCCTAAGGTGGCCAGAAACCAGGCCAGGAGCAACATCAGACCTTTACCTAAGTGTTCTGTGCAAAGTCTAGTATTTTCTATGTGTATCATGGTGTGAGAAATTTTGGAGCCTCTGTCATGATGATTAAAAATCAAAAGTTCTACTTTTGAGACAGAGTCTCATTGGTAAAGTACCATGATTTCAGCCTGGTAGTGTACCATGGTTTCATCATAGCTCACAGGAACCTCAAACTCCTGGGCTTAAGCAATTCTCCTGCCTCAGACTCCTGAGTAACTGGGACTACAGGTGCCCGCCACAATGCTTGACTACTTTTTCTATTGCTGGTGGAGACTGGGTCTTGCTCTTGCTCAGGCTGGTCTCGAACTCCTGAGCTCAAGGGATCACCAGCCTCAGCCTCCTAGATTGCTAAGATAACAGGCATGAGCCATCCCCCCAGCCTCAGTTCCCCCCCCCCCTTTTTTTTTGAACATTATTATCTAGTAGAACAGCAGACTAGGTACTTCAAATGACTTACACACTATTAACAAAGCACAATATTACATTTAAAAAGCTAATGTGCTTTTCAGATACCACATTGATGGAAAGATTCAAATTGGTGGGATAAAATGAACTTAAAGAATTTGCTGGCCCGGCACCTGTGGCTCAAGCGGCTAAGGCGCCAACCACATACACCTAAGGTGGCGGGTTTGAATCCCCAGCCCAGGCCCGCCAAACAACAATGATGGCTGCAACCAAAAAAAAAAATGGCCAGGCGTTGTGGCGGGCACCTGTGGTCCCAGCTACTTGGGAGGCTGAGGCAGGAGACTCGCTTGAGGCCAGGAGTTGTAGGTTGCTGTGAGCGTGATGCCATGGCACTCTACCCAGAGGGACAGCTTGAGGCTCCGTCTCAAAAAAAAAAAAAAAAAAAAAAGAATTTGCTCTAAGCAGGACATGGGCATGAATTGGATAGACCAGGACATAGTCGATGCCCAGAGTTAAAGATCAGTAAGAAAACATATAGAAGAGAGTGGTGCTGTCTTGCTGCTTTGAATGGTTCAAGTTAGGCTGCCCTGGGAGATGGCTAAACAGTTGCTTGGTGATCACTTGAGAGAAAGCTGTACATGTTAAACAGAAGAGTGTAGATGTGTGAGCCAAATTAAGTTTCTTGCTGCTGTAACACATTGCCATGCATTTGGTAGCGTGAAATAATTCAAATTTATGAACGTTCTAGAGGTCTGAAATCTGAAATTTAAAATGCGTTGACACCACTGCATTTCTTCTGGAAGTTCTAAGAGAGAGAATCTATTTCCTTGTCTTTTAAAGTCCAGATTCCACCTGCATTTATCGGTTCCTGGTTTCTTTCTTGCATCACTTGGATGCCTGATGGCAGAATCGTCACATCTCCTCCCTCTCTGTTCCTGTTGTCTTAATTTCTCCTCTCCAGCTCTGACCCTCATAATCACTCATCCTCATATACTCAGGCTCAAGAAATATCTTCACAAAAAGTATTTTGTATCTGACCAGATATCAGTAAACAATCTGAATGCAAAATTGTATCTTTAGTCTCTACCATATTGCTGTTGCCTAATGAAATGTCAGGCACATAGTAGAGTTATTTAATGAAATAATATTATGTGAGTAATTAGCCTCTCTATGGCATGAAGAAATGGTATGTACTTACCAGCTAGAGTAAGTACATTTTATCATATGGATGATTTGCCTGAATTATTTTAGGGAATAAGGCAGCAAAGATGTTGACTAGATCATGACAAATGGGACTCACCATCATGCCCTCTGTTTTGTGCCTTTTGTGTAACTCCCAGATTTTACCATTAATCTACTTAACAGCTTCACCCACCTGAACCATAAGCTCCTCAAATTAGCACTGCTTCCTCTCCTCCTCCTCCTGCTCATTCTCCTCTTCCCTCTCCTCTTCTGCACCCCTCCTCCTTTGCTTCCTTCTTCTTCATATTCAGTGCCTTATATAATTACATTGATTATAAAACTGTATAATATAATTATACAGCTTTCTTATGGATAATCCACAACCAAGTATAAAATACAGTGGAAGAAAAAAATACCATTTATATTAGGAAAAAAAAAATGAAACTGGAGATAGCCTAACCGTGTAGGATGCGTGTCTTAAAAACCTTTCGTAGACTACGAAAATGTTCCTAAGAAATTTTCTAGTTCTGTCTGCATTAATATAAAAATTGAAGGCATTTCCAAGCAGCTTCTCAATAGTATTATTCTTAAAATTTGACAAGATGTTTTAAAAGTTTAAAATAGTAATTCTAGTATCGTAGTGAAAAAGCAATTAGAAGCAGAACATAGTTATAGAAAAACATTTATGAAGAAGTAATAGATTAGATTATGAAATGAGAAAGGGCAAAAGGTATTAATTTTGGAGGGAATCTGTTTAGTTTACCCATCTTAGCTTTCCTAGATCATCAAAGAAAATCACACCTGCCAACCAAATTGCCCTCGCCATACATTCCTCTTTTAGAGAAGTTCTTCTTAGGAGTAGTCAATGCACATACAAAAATTGAGGGGAAGAGAGGGAGAGAGAGAAGAAAGGAGAGAATTCTTTTTATTAATTCCAGATTAATGTAAGGGTACATATGATTTGATTACATTGTTTGCATTTGTTAGATAAAGTCCAAGTTGTAGCTGAGCCCTTTGCCCCAGAGGTGTGCCGTATACCTCGACTAATCAATGGAGGGAAATAATTGTTGGACAGGAAAAGGGAGGGGACGAAAGAGGAGAGGCAAGAGGAGGGAAGAGAGTAAAGAGAGAAAAACTCAAGTTCAGTGACGAGGGCTGTGAAGCAATATATTTTTAAAGGTTGACAGGGAGCATCACTAGAGTGACTGCCAAATTTAAATTTTATTTATTGTGCAAAAGGCCTAAATCTAGGATATAGCATATGGAGTAGTAACAATCCATCCACAATAAACCTGTTTTCATGCAGGGAGGCAGATACCTAAAGATATGTGTCATTTCAGAGTGCAAGGAAAAGACAGCAGAGTGTGAAAACAATGTGTCACCGCTTAATATTCCTGCCAGAACTTCTACATTCTACTGAATGAACTAATCTCCGAACCACCCCTCTTATTTGGTGTGTTCCCTGTCACATAATCTTGATATCCATTCCCTACACTTGTCGTTTGCATGAAAATATGACAGCATGAAATGCTTTGCCCATAAGAACCATATTATTTTGAAGATGGCCCTATAGGTAAATCCTTCTTTCAGGTAGAATTAAGCACAGATGGAGCAAAATAAGTCCTAAAAGGCTTACAAAGCTAGTGAGCTCCCCAGAGCTTGCTATTCCTTTTCAAAGTATGTAAATATGATATACCACATGAAACCCAAAGGCCAAAGACTCATCTCGATGGAATCTGTGGTTTTAGACTCATGAAACCTAGTTAGATGAAATTTACATTTCCCACAGCTGGGCCTGAAACTTCCCATGGTAAGGATCTTTACATCACTGCAGACAGCTTAGTGAATACATCTGTTTAGTTTATAACTGTGGTCAGTTCTGGCAGCAGAGGAAGGAATTAAGATAAACCTATTAGGCTAGAGTTATGTGATAATAAATCAAAACAATCGTTTAAAAACTGAAGTTTGAAATGCAGGTGGAATATGAGTCAGTGTGATGACGCTGAGTTTAACGAATCTTTAGAAGGGTGAATACCAAGCACGCACATTCTTCATAAAATGATTCCTTAATTACGGCAACTACGGGAATAATAGCCGTCTAATCCTATCGCGTCTCATATTTGTAGAAAAATTTTACAAAGGGCTTATCTGTGGGAAAAGGTGATGTGTAAGTGGTAGTTAAACATAATTAGAAAAAAATCAAAGATTTAAGAACTCATAGCACTGTTTTTAAGAGAATAATAGAGATTTGTTTTAGTCATGAGTATGTAATGTAAGCGTCGTTTTCAAAGGGGTTATTCCAATTGCTGGAGCGATTCTTAAAAGCAAATTTAAGTCTTCCCAGACATATTTGTGCTTGCTCTGTGATGTAGAAGAACTGGATCTTTCCACAGTCACCTAATGTCCGTAAGCCTCAGTGTCTGCTTTCATTGAATAAAAGTATTGACTCAATTCTAACATTCTTCTCATCTTTAAACTGGAATGGTTTCAGTGGTATTTGGGTACTTAGAAGATGTTGTATAGCTTATTTTTGCTGCTATCAGGCAAACAAAACAAAGCAAAACACAAGTCTAGGAGTTTGGTGAGGACACCTATGGAATGTGGCTCATTTAAAACACACACACACACACACACACACACACACGGGATTCCTATTGCCATGGTACAATTCTAAGGCACACCTTTGCCCCACATTCTAACATTTATAACATTTTGATTGCATGTGTTAGAATGCCACAATTCAATCTCTAGTAGACTTTTTCTCTTACAGTTATGTAATATCATGGTTCAATTCATTCCTTAAAGAGCCTTAGGATTGATGAAATTCAGAATATGTCAGGCAGTTGGCTTTTTTACTGAGGATACCTGGTCTCTGCTCTATAAAGTTCCCATTCTAAACATAGACAGCAGGTCCTTCAATAATGTCATTGTTTTGATATAACGTTGATAAAAAAAAAATGGATCCCTGGCTGGGATCACTGTCTGTGAAGAGTTTGCACATTGTCACCATGCCCTGCATGGGTTTTCTCTGGGCACTCCAGTTTCTTCTCGTATATCAATGATGTGCATGTTAGGTGAACTGGAGTGTCTAAGTTGCCCCAGTTTGAGTGGCCGTGAGTGTGCATGAGAGTGGGTTCTGCAATGCAACGGTGTCCTGTTCAGAGTTGCTTCCCCTTCTGGGTCCTGAACTGGTGAGATACACTTTGGATACCTGTGCACTTGAGCTAAAATATGGAGTAAATAATTATCTTAACTTGTTTTTATTTAATCTTTCTTAGGGGTATATTTCACGTTTGTTTCAATATTTAATATTAAAACTGTTTCTCTCTCTTTTTTAGAACTTTGGTGTTTTTGTGAACAGAAATATGTCGTAGGAACATAACTCTCACTTACCTCCATTACCATGTGGTAGAACCGGTTTCCTAATTCATCATTCAACATCAAGTTAAAGTTTTCGAGAACCTATCAATGATGTTAAGTGAGAACGCTGTGTAATCACATGAAGTGCTAAAATCATGACAATGTTTCATATGCTGTGAGGTCCCATCACTGTATGTGTACCCATCTAGAACCATCCTTCCCACCATCATCCCCTATCCACTTCTACACATCAAGCATTCCTTTCACATCATGATTAGCCTCTTTGATAAATTGTGTATGTTTTAAGGCAATGAAAATATTTCAATATGTTGTTTCTGGAATAATATGCTATGCTACTGAGGTATTCTTGTGGCCTGGATGAGTGAAAAATTGTGAGTGTTTTCCTTATAGAAATATTTATCAATAATGAAATACATATCATCCTACTTCTGCCCCAAATTGAGCATGAATTTTGTGACCCAATTTAATCTTCATCTGAATTTTAATTTTTTCCATACTTTTTTGCTATTTATTACCTCAATCCATGGTTATCACTCTCTGTTACTTTTTTCTAAATTTTAAAAATTATTAGTTGGTTTGTAGACCTTTCAAAGTGGACTTGTATTCAGAAACAAGATCTGCTTTATTATGGGGCTAAAGGTAAAATTATACTTTGATTTATGTGTATCAAAGGAACCACAGCCACAGCATGAGCTTTACTCCAGTTACAACCAGAACCCTTCTGCTTGGCACGGTGAAGATGACTTGCTCTTGCTATTGCAAAGGTTAGAAGAGCCAAAATAGACAGACACGAGGAAGCAAGAGCAGAGGACAGAAAGAGGTAGAGGACGTTCAGGCAAGTGAAGAAGCGGGCAATCAAAGCTTAGTACTTGGAGTGCAGAAGGAAAAGAGTTGGCCCTCAGGAGGAGTCCATCGATGTGGGGTCGAAGGTACCAGGCACAGGCACTCATGTACACATCCGGGCTTTATTCATCTTACAAAAGAAAAAATATAACAGAAAAATTTCAAAAAGAAAAATAATCTTTGTTGCATATATATATGCATATATATATAATGTTAGATGTTTATATTTGATTCTTTTTTACTTGCCCACATATTTTGTCATAGTAGCCAAAATGTGTTTACTTTTTCTGCCAAAATTTGCACTTTGAATCAGAAGCATTTTTGCCATTTAATTTCATAGATTTCATAATTCTAAAGCTGTTAATGTATGGTTCATTAGGTATATCCTGAGTGTCTGCACTAGAGTTTGTTGTTAGTTCTGAATAGTGCAGGCAGAACTTGCATAAAGTTTTATTAAATGGAAACTAGCTTCATTGACTATTTCCATATGCTAGGTATAAAGTTCTTTCCAATTTTTCCTTAAAGGACCTTATGGATATGTAGACATTTTCCTTCCTTTCTGTTCTTTCATTAGGATAAGCTATATGAAGTAGAATTGTTTTCCAAAGATGTGAACTTTTTAAATTTTTGGTGGGGTGGAACTCCTGATTTATAATTGTTTTAGTATTCCACATCAAAATAGTTATTGATCTAATCGATGATAAAAAAGACTCCATTGTTTGTCTAGTAGGATATTTAAGATGCTACTCTAAGAAATATAAAGACATTTAAACAATATAAAGACTTTAATAATAATGTATACTTTTTTGTAATATAATTTGTTTGAATTATTTAGGTATTATCTGTTCATTATTTTCAAAATATTCTAATTAAAACAATAGCTTTAGTGATTAAAAAATTAAAGGACATGGGTATTATTTGTGAATATTTAGAACTACTAAGATGAAGTTGATCAAATATAAGTGTAGCATTACTTTTAGATCTGCTACTTAACCAAAGTCAGTGACATTATAGAAAATGGAGAAATGCTCATGGACAAAGAAACCTGAACTTTGAACAAGGCCTGGAAGACATTCTTTTAGAAGTAATCCTACATTTGCTAAAGGATATCGAAGATAATCTAAGAAGTCCTCTGTTTTTAGAAACACTATAATAAAAAGATAATTTATGTTTCCATTGTGGTACATATGGATTTAAAAACATTACATACACCCATCACCTGCTCATTGATGAAAGATTAAATCCTTATAAATTAATCCTTATAAGATTAAATCCTTATAAATGTTCACATGTATGTGTGCGTCAGACATTCCTTATAAATCCTTCTGATGTGAGTGTCCCTTTCTGGTAGAACCATTCCCAAAGCTTTATGGATATTCTTTCTAGCTATTCCCCTGGGGCAAGTATAGGTTTGAACATACCAGTGACTTCTTTTAAAGGACAACTAAAAATGAATTTTAAAACATAACAGAAGCAAAGGCTGCAAACAGTACAGCAATTTTAAAAGAAAAGCCAAAACAAAGAAAAAGACAGTTAAAAAATGCTAAATATGAAAGTGATATTGATCATGGGCTTTGTAATACTTCCCCTTTAACATCAAAAGTTGATCAGTTTTATTCTTTACTGGGAAGAGAAAGAAGACTAAGTATTAAATATGTCTCAATATTATTTTTTGACTTGAACAATATTGATTCTAAAGTCAACTACTTTTTTGGGGGGGTAAAATTTCAGTATTATCAATGTTATGAAAAAGAAAGTAAGAGCAAATTTCAGCAGAAGAAAGTGCCTTCACAAAGATACCATATAAAACATTAGCAGAGGTAAGTATATTAAACATACAGAAAATAATAAAATACCATATTTTAGATGACCAAAAGTAGTTTGTTTAATTTTACCTCCAGCAATTTATTATCAAAGGTTATATAACTACTCAGAGAACTAGAAAAAGAACAAACCAAGCCCAATGTTATTTGGAATAAAAGGAATAAGGAAAATTAGAGCAGAAATAAATGCACTAGAAAAACAACAGAAAAGATTAGCAAAATTAAGAATTTTTTTTAAAAAGATAAAATCAACAAACCTTTAGTACAGTGGTTCTCATGACCTACAGGAACTGTGTTAAAGGGCCATGGCATTGGGATGGTTGAGAACCACTGAGTTAGACTAAGAGAAAAAAGAAGACTCAAGTAAATAAAATAAAAAGGTAAATAAAATAGAAAGGTGAAGGGCCAACCATGGTGGCTCATGCCTGTAATCCTAGCACTCTGGGAGGCCAAGGTGGTTGTATTGCCTGAGCTCATGAGTTTGACACTAGCCTGAGCAAGAGCCAGACTCCTGTCTTTAAAAAAATAGCCAGGCATTGTAGCAGGTGCCTGTAGTCCCAGCTACTCAGGAGGCTAAGGAAAAAGAATCTCTTGATTCTAAGCGTTTGATGTTGTATTGCGCTATGATGCCATGGCACTCAACCAAGGGTGACAAAACGAGACTGTCTCCAAAAAAAAAAAAAAAAAGAGAGAGAAGAAAAGAAAGGTGAGACATTACAACTGTTACCACAGAAATACAAAGAATTATAAGTGAATACCATGAACAACTATATACACCAATAAATTGGGTAACCTTCAAGAAATGAATAAACTCCTAGAAACATGTAACCTAGAAAGACAAAATCAGGAAAAAAAGGAAAATCTGAAAAGACAAGTAGTAAGGTGACTGAATCACTAATAAAAAATCTCCCATCAGAGAAAATCTAAGAATCAGCTTCACTACTGCATTCTGTTAAAAAGTGAAAGATGAATGAACACTAGCTTAGTCTCCCTATCTCTTTAAAAAAGAAAAAAGCAGAGGAAATACTTTTAAACTGAGTTTCTAAGTCAATTTTACCTTGATAATAAAGTCAAAGACAGGAAATGATACTTACAGGTCAATATTACTGATGAACATAGATTCAAATTTCCTCAACAAAATATAAACAGGCTAAATTCAATAGGATGTTAAAAAGGTAATTCATGACTCAGGGCAAGAGGGCTCAGTGGACTGTCCCAGCTGGAGGGTGGAAGGTTGGACTAAGGATAGCTGAGAGCAGTTGTAGCTTAGATGCAGAGTGAAGAGAGAGACAATGGAGGTGTCTGAGGTTCCAGCTGAGAAGGGTTGTGAAGATAAGAAAGAGGAAGAAGAAAAAAAGGAGAGGACAACCAGGTGCAGATCAAATCCAGAGAAGCCTGAAGCCAAGAGAAAGGGTAAGAAGTCCCCTACTCCCATTGAGGGGCCTTCAGCAAGCAGGGGGATACAAAAATACTCACTCCAGCAGAGAGTGCCACAAGGCCTCAGAGCATCAGCTTTTATGTACCTAGACACATCTTCCTATGCATCTTCTTCATTCTAGGCATCACAGTAAATAATTCTGGCTGGAGCCAGCTTATAGCTGTAACCTCTGAACCCCATAGCAACCACGAGAGTGCTCAGTACTGAAAGGCCTGCTTCTCTCCATACCAGTGTTTGGAGGCATCATCTGTGGTGGTTCCAACAGGCGGGCTGGACTTGTGTCCCCAGGAACAGTGCAGGAGACTATGGCACCTGGGCTCCCACAGCAGCCATGAGATTGCTTGGAACTGAGAGGACTGCTTCCCTCCATGCTGGCATTTGACAGGACTGTCTGCTGGTGGCTTGGAAAGGACAGGCACAGGCACAGGAGTAGTTAAGGGAGACTGTGGTCATGCTGCCCCCCGCACCATAGCAACCATAAGAGTGGTTGGTATTGAGAGGCCTGCTTCTCTCTCCCCTGGTATTTAGCAATACTACAAGAGTGCTCTGTGCCAGAGGCTTATTTCACTGTGACAGAAATGTGTTCCCAGTTGCCTCACCACTGACAGCAAAGACATATGCCGGGGGTTAGACACACAGACCAGAGACATGTTTTCAGGTGCCCAGGGCACACACACATAGAGACTAATCTGAAGGGAGAGGACAACAGACTTCTAGAGAGCAAATATAGTGGGTACCCCCCCTAACCTACAGAGAAACTGGGTGAGTAGATAGGAACAGAAAAAGCTTGGCTTGCTGTCTTTGAAATCATGTGACTATGCCCTCCCTACCCCCTTCAGAGACAGGGGTCCCGTGTTGGAGAGATTGCTCTGAAATCATCCAATAGCATTAGATCTCCCTAGCAGCCAGATAAGCAATCTCTGAGCCCAGCTGAGGTTTAGCAGAGCCCCTCAGGCTCTCACATCTCACTTTATAGGTACATCCTGTCTTGCTTCTTGTTCCCCCACTTCAGGGGTTGTTGGGGACACAGCAGCCCCCCACCCCCAAGCTTCATGGTCACTCCTAAAGTGTAAGGCATTCATGTGCTGCACCTGATGGACCAAAGTTTACCACAGACACAAAGCAACATTTTGGTAGCTCGCTCTTCCACACAAACTTTAAGGAATAAGAGCAGGTACAATCCCATAGCTAAATACAGTGCCTTCAAACTGTAAGGGAACAGTGGATTTGTACTCACAAGTACAAATCACAGGTGCATAGATTTAGCTGGGGGATAAAACTCACTATATTCATTTGGGAAGGGGTGAAGATAACAGTCAGAGGTAACCCAAGAAGTTCCCTAAACCTGCTAAAATACCCCAGAGGCAACTAAGAACAAGCAATCCTCCCTCTGACATAGTCACAAAGCAATCTTTAAACATTTGAAGACACAGACATAAGCCAGCCATCACAGGGCCAGAGTGTAGATAAAAAGGAATCAGTAAAAGAACTCTGGAAACATGAAAAATCAGAGTGAAAGGACACCCCCAAAAGAAATCAATAAATCCCTACCAATGGATACCAACCTAAATAAAATGGTTAAAATAACAGCTGAAGATTTTAAAATATGGGTAATGAGAAATCTCAATGAAAGAAAAGGGAAAATGAATACCTCACACAGAGAAACCACAAAAACGATAGAGAAAATGAATGAAAATTTATCTAAAGAAAATGAATTGTTTTTTTTTTTTTTTTGAGACAGAGCCTCAAGCTGTCCCCCTGGGTAGAGTGCCATGGCATTACAGCTCACAGCAACCTCCAACTCCTGGGCTCAAGCGAGTCTCCTGCCTCCGCCTCCCAAGTAGCTGGGACCACAGG
>CAUYTI010033657.1:0-33713 GCA_963575145.1 Galago senegalensis
TTTTTTTGTTTTTTTAAATTTCCAAACTAAAAAAATAAAAAAAATTTAATTTTTTTTCAAAAAAAAAAAAAAAAAAAAAAAAAAAAGGAAGAAAGAAAAGAAAAGGAAGACAGAAATTATTCTTGCTTGGCTTATCTGTTCATTCATTTATCAGGATTTCCGAGACTCTGTCAACACACTTTCTGAGCAGATATTTGATGATTCCCTGTTATCAGTGAGTAGAAAACTGCCTTCCGCAGAGAACAAAGCAAAGTCCTCATCAGTTTGTATTTTTTTAAAATATAAAAATAGTCCTGAGACAACTGTTTATGTTGTTCTGTTACATTTTTCTGTCTATGGAATTAAATCAAAAGGATTTTTCCCCCTTCAACTTTCTTCTTTCTATTTTTCTTTCTTTGAGACACAGAGAGAGATTCTCTCTGTCACCCCTGGAAGGTGTCATGGCATCATCCTCAAACTCCTGGGTTCCAGTGCTCTTCCTGCCTCAGCCTCCTGAGTGGCTGGGACTACAGGCACCTGGCATGATGCCCAGCTAATTTTTCTCTTTTTGGTTGAGATGGGGTCTCACTCTTACTCAGGTTGGTCTCAAACTCCTGACCTCAGAGGATCCACCCTCCTCGGCCTCCCAGAGTGCTGGGGTTACAGATGTGAGCCACTGCGCCCAGCCCTACTCTCCTCTTGTCCTCTGTAACCTGCATCCAGCTTCTTTGCTCCTGTATGTTTTAGGCACTCTAACCACACTTTCTTGCCTGATTTACTGTTACACATAGCATGTTATTCCAAGCAATCAATGTTCTGCTGCTTCTGTGATAGATTACGGCACTAACATGGTGGTGAGCTCTAAACACATTCGGAGCAAAACTTATTCTCCTGGGTCAGCCCCATTCTTCCTCTAGTTCAGCTCAGTGTTTGTTAGCCACAGAAATTCCGAGGATTCTACTTCCTCTATCTGTATAATTTCCTTAAGGAATATCTATTTGTATGTGTATGTGTATCTGTGCATGTGTTTGGGTGTAATATATGTGTGTATATCTGTGTATATGCATGTTTACATGTGTGTATATGTCTATATATGTGTATATATGTCTATGTATGTATATACACAGAGAGAGAGAGAGAGAGATCTTTTTGTCACCCTGGGTCTTTGCTACTATAGGAGTCCAAGATTTGCAAATGAAGATTTTTCTTTGCACTTTCTCTTTCCTATTATTCTTTTCTGTAAAAAAAAAAAAATTATTTTAATGGATAAGTAATCATTGTATCCTTTTATGGAGTAAATGTGGTACTGTGATATATGTGAGCATTGTAGAGAGATTAGGTCAGGTGAATTATATTTATCACCGCACATGCTTGTTTCTGTGTAAAGAGAACATTTAAAATCTACTCCTTTAGCAATTTTGAAATAGACAGTATTACCGTGGCCATGCTGTTCGTGAGATCGCTAGACCCGATTCCTCCTGTGTAACTGAATTTCTGTGCATTCTGACTGACGTTTCCCTCCCACGTTCACCCCCCTCCTCTTACCCAGCCTCTAGGAACCTCCATTCAACTCTCTCTTTCTATGACTTTGACTTTTTTAGAGTCCTAATATAAGTGAGATTACACAGTATTTATCTTCCTGTGGTTATTATTTTCAAAGGTGTTAACTACAGAGCCTGGCTTCATGTCCTGGCTTAGCCACTTCCAGCTAGATGACCTTGGGCCAGTTATTTAACTTTATTCTATGTTTTGCCTTTTCATCTGTAAAATGAGGATTAACTGTAGTACTGACCTTATAAGGTTGCTGTAAGGATTAAACGAGCTAATACATATGCTGATTATATAAAGCCACTAGTGTATTTAGCTGGTCCACGATGCAAACTCAGAAAAAGGGGGCCACATAACAGTGTTGGTGAACGTGTTAATGCCACTCACATCATTATAGCATGAACTTCTGTTTTCCCATCTGTAAAATGGCATAATAATGGTCTCTAAATTATTTTATTTTATTTTATTTTGAGACAGAGCCTCAAGCTGTCACCCTGGGTAGAGTGCCGTGGCATTACAGCTCACAGCAACCTCCAACTCCTGGGCTCAAGCGAGTCTCTTGCCTCCGCCTCCCAAGTAGCTGGGACTACAGGTGCCCGCCACAACACCCGGCTATTTTTGGTTGCAGCCATCGTTGTTTGGCGGGCCCAGGCTGGATTCGAACCCGCCACCTTAGGTGTATGTGGCTAGCGCCTTAGTGACTTGAGCCACAGTTCCAAGCCGGTCTCTAAATTATTGATTTATGAGGAATAAAGGTTTATGGATCAACTTAGTGTGTTATCCGGCACCTTACAAGCTCTCAGTGAATGGGGATGGAGGGTTTTGCAATGATGTAGATCATTATACTTCCGTTTACTCTTTGTTTAAGGCATATACTTTAAGCCGTTGACTCACCAAGAGGTCCTGAAACTAAATTGGCTGAGTCACGGTGAGCAGCCACTTGCTCTCTAGTTTCTGTTCCTCCTTTGTAGAATGATGGTGTTGAGCTAAGTGTGCTGAATAGTTTCTTCCTTTAAAGTTGTTTTTGGCAATAACTGTATCACTCTGCTCATTTTAAAAAATATCTGTTAATGAGAAACTCATCCCAGAGAACTACTTTCCCTGTCCCCAACCAAAAACTTTACTAAATTAGTCTTTTTAGTCTCTTAGTAAATTTTCTCTTATTCAAAAAATTTCACTGTTTTGTTTGACTAATGATGACATCAGCTGGCTCTGTTCCAAGGTGTAATTGATCAGTCTATTATTCCCCAAGGTCCTTCTTATTTCCTATGGTTATATTTTTAATTTATAAACCTTTGGCCAGTTTCACCAAAATTAAATCCTGCTGCCGTCCAGATACACGTTCCATACGTGGGGCAGAACGCAGTTTTATTTCTTTGCCAATGGCTGCTCTCCCCTTCCCCAACCCCAAATCTCCATCTTGTTTTTTTTTCCTTTTGGAGAGTAGTCAGGAAAAACTGGTTTCCACTATAATCTCATCACGCCTAGAGGCAGGAAGACACAGTGTGGTTTCAGGCCAAGAACGTTGGACTGGGAGCCCCAACACCCAGGTTGCAGTTCAAGCTCTGCCTCCAGAGCTGAGGGGCTTGGGGCAGGACACTGTGTCCTTTAGTCCTTACTTTCCCCATTTGTGAAACAAAAGACTGAACAATTCCCATGACCTTTCTCCCTGCAAAGACTCATGGTTCCTAAACCTTCCCATTTGCCCCTACTCTTAATGCCAGCTACCATTTATTTAGCACCTGCAATCTGCCAGACGTTATTCTAACAAGAGTTAACATTTATCCTGCGCTGTTACATGTGAAGCACTTTACATCCATTATCTACTGCTCACAATGACCTGTCAAGGTAGACGCCACTTGTATCTTCCTTTTACGGATGAGGAAACAGAGATCCAGGGATGCTAGTTAGGTCCAAGTTCATGGGTATATTGAAAGAGGATACAGCTGGAATCTGAATCCAAGAGTCCAAGGCTACACCCTTCCCCTTGGTCATTTTATCATACAAGCATTTTATTTTTCCCCCTTCCCTCCCCACAACAACACTAGGAAGGATATAGTAGTACTCTCATTTTAAAAATGAAGTGCAAGGAGGCTAAAGAACACCGGCCCAAGTTACCTAGCCAGTGAGTGGCAGAGCTGGGATCAAACCCAGGCGTCTCTTAAACCCTGTGCTCCACAGCCTGAGTGGAGTTTCACGACTCTCACAGGTGCATCAAGTTGGAATCAATCACACACCTCTTGGCCTTTATGAGCTAGTAACAAGCTCAGTATGGTGCAGTTTAAAATAGATGACCTAATACGTGGTGGGGAGTAAGGAGAGGGAAGAGGGGAGGAAGGGAGTTGGGGGTCACGGTGTATGGCACACCTCTTGGGAGTGGGACACAATTATAAGAGGGAATTCACCTAACAATTCAATCAGTGTAAACTAATTCTTTGTACCCTGAATGAATCCCAAACAATTAAAAAAAAGAAGGACACTTTGGCTTTTCTGTTTTTAAACTACTTATTTATTTATTTTATTATTTATTTTTTGAGACAGAGTCTCACTGTGTCACCCTGGGTAGAGTGCCATGGCATCACAGCTCACAGCAACCTCAAACTCTTGGGATTAAGTGATTCTCTTGCCTCAGCCTCCCAAGTAGCTTGGACTACAGGTGCCCATCACAATGCCCAGCTAATTTTGGTTGCAGTTGTCATTGTTGTTAAGTAGGCCCAGGCCGGGCTGGAACCAGCCAGCCTCGGTGTATGTGGCTGGTGCCCTACTCACTGAGCTATGGGTGCCGAGCCTAAACTTTTTAAAAACATGCAAAATAGAAGCTTTGCTAGGTTTACTTGAAGAAACATAGGAATCAATTTATGATCAACATATTATATGTAGATAGGTTCTTTTAATCTAGTAAGACCTTCTATAGTTTAATGTAATTCCTGTGTGATTTATCTTACATTCCAAATAATGCCATCTGAAATAATAAATCTTCATCCTACACTCAAATTACAGGCTTCACCCCTAATATCTTCTGTCTGCCTTTCATTATTTTTGTCCTCTACCCCTCACCCTGCTATTTGAAAATTGATTTCCTGTTTACAGAAAGGTGACACGAAATTTGATATAACTCTAACTGGATAATTTTATATTGTGTGTCTGACATAGTAGCAAGTGTTCAGTTAATAGCTATTAAATGAATTAATAGGGAAAAGAATCTGGTACAGCTCCCTGTCCTGTCTGAGGCATTAAGAAATGAGCCTCCCAGTTCCGAAATGCTCTGGAATAAGCTACTCAAGGCCATTTCATTGCTTCATCTCTGGTGCATCAAGTTGGAATCAATCACACACCACTTGGCCTGAAATTCTAAGTAATAGTTGACAAGAAGTGGCAGGAACTGTTCCCTTGCTTTTTATTGTTTGTATAAATATTAAGTGCCATGGCAACAAAGAAGTAATAGCCAGACAAAGAACAGAAACATATGGAGAAATGAAAGACAACTTTGAAAAAGAAGGTATTTGAAAGAAATACTTCTTCTGGCTCATCTTGATATGAGTTTATGTTCCTGTTCCTGAGTTAAAATACAAGATTAAAGAACTACTAAGATTAGAGAACTAGTTAAGTTAATTGGTACCCTATTTTATTCTACAAAGGACTTGAAACATCTTATATAGCTGGGGGGAAAAATAAAAACTTTGACCCTGGAAAATATCAATAAAACAAAAAAATTATCTTAAATAATTTTTAGAATTAGGGCACCCACTTGACACTGAGCTTCCTGGCAGCCACAGCAAAGAAGGAAAATATGATTAATTATAAAGGTTTCAGCTTCCCTGAGACATAGTCCTGTTAATTTTGCTTGAGGAAGAAAGCTATTCTTAACATCTAGGTTTTTAAAATATTCCTTTTATAGGAATTTGTATAGGAAACTAACTCTTTGATTCAAAAAATTTTGAATGTTTCTTCTTTCTTCTGCCATGAGAGGAAATTGATGCCCTCTAAGATGAGAAGTAAGTGGTTAAAGCCGTTTTCAGGCCAGCCATATAGGTGGATCTGAATACAGGTGTCCTGTGAAGGGAAATATGTATCTTCCCTCCCTCCAGCACTATCTACAGAGCTCATGAGTTTAGTTGAACTTTTGTAATTTTGGATGTTTATAACAGTCTTGCCTCCTATTGCCAAAAATCATTAGAGACCATTCAAAGTTGTACTTGATTCTTGAAATTCCCTGTGGCAATTGCTTGGGACAGAGTAGCCCTAGTGAGGCTTGCTTTTTTTTTTTATTCTGCTATATTATGAAGTTAAAAGTTACTCTTCTTTTGTATATATATTTTTTAATTATTTGGGGTTCATTGAAGATGTAAAGAATTGGGTTACACCGATTGCATTTGTTAGGTAAAGTCCGTCTTAGAATTGTGTCCTGCCCCCAAGAGGTGTGCAATACACTGTGACTCCCATCCCCCTCTCTTCTCCCCTCTCCCTGCTCCCTCATTCTCCTGCCCCCCACCTTGAATTAATTTGAGTTTTCTCTTAGGAGTGTGTATTAGATTGTCTACTGGCTTCCTATCAAATTCAGATGGTTAATACTGAGACCCTTGGCTGACGTTGGGTGCAGGAAGAGAGAAACGGAGGTGACATTAGTGTCCATCTGGAGCAGCAGGTGGGAAGCTGCTCCCTTTCGTTCATGTTCTTTGAGCTAAGAATGGATTTTATATCTTTAAATGGTTGGAAAAAATTAAGAGAATATTTGGTAACACTTGGAAAATAAGTGAAATTCTAAATGCACTGCCTATAAATAGAGTTTTATTGGACAATAGCCACGCTCATTCACTTCCGTGATAGCTGCGGCCACTTTCATACTACAATGGCAGTTGAGTAGTTACAATAGAAAACATATGGTCTACAAGCCTAAAATATGTGCTATCTGGCTCTTTAAGAACAGTTTGCCAACTCCTGGTATAGTGGAAAGAGTGCTTTCTGTGTCTTCAGGAGCTATGTGAAGAGTTGGGGTTTTGGCCGGGGTGGTGGTTTAATTTCGTTTGAGACAGACTCTCTCTCTCTGTCGCCCTGGGTAGAGTGCTGTGGCTTCGTAGCTCACAGCAACCTCAAACTCTTAGCCTCCCGAGAAGCTGGGACTACAGGTGCCCCCCATAACACCCGGCTAGTTTTTTTCGATTTTTAGCAGAGATGGGGTCTTGCTCTTGCTCAGGCTGGTCTGGAAATCCTGAGCTCAAGCAATCCACCCACCTGGGCCTCCCAGAGTGCTGGGATTACAGGTGTGGGCTCCCACGCCCGGCGAGTGAAGAGGTTGTTAAAGGAAGAATACCCTTTTACATCCTTTATTTCTCTGTATACTGATCTTTAAAACATGGTATCAGCTAAGCTTGCGTCAGGAAGAATGATTCAAGAGGAACAACAGCCTTCCAAGGAGGAAGAATGTTCCAGAAGGCTGGAATAATGAGCCCAAGGCCCAGTCAATAGAAATGCCATCACTTTTTACTCTTGAAGCCTTTCTTGACCAGCTCTTGTCTTCCTGGAATCTTTTCCTTTTCCCTTGCTTCTTGTTCTCTGAGGCTGTTTCTCACTAATCTGTAGAAATTATAAATGTGAATATTTAAAAATTTTAAATATCCAAATTACCCTGTTTCTACCTCTCCTGGTCACTCAGCCTATTCTTTATTTATGCTTTCCCCTTTTCCAGAGCTTGAATTAAATAGCTTTTTAAAATATTTCTTAAATCTGTTTGCCTTTCTGCTAGACTCTGCATATGAGTCTAGGAGACTCATTATAATTGACCTTATTATTGTCTAATTGTGACAATTTTAAAGCATAATGTAATCAGAGGTAAGACAGACTTTAAGAATTATGAGCTGAAAGTTCAGCCTCATGGCTCATGGAATTAATATATAAAGTTATCTCCTTAAGAATTTTTTTTCTTTGAGGTGATATATTTAGAAAACAAAAGAGCAAAGTGTATATATGTTAAATTCCTATTCCAGTTCCAAGAATCTGAATGGAGATTTATAAAATTATATAATTATGGAGTTAAAGTGGCCATAGATGTCTCTCATGTAATTAGTCTTCCAGGCAATAGAAGAATCTCTTCCCTCCCTTCAGGGTTGAGGGCTGGCTGGTCTCTGCCTGGTCATTCCCAGTGACGGGCAGCTGTCTGCCACTCATTTAGCTCTGTGTCAGTCACTGTACATTTAGGGTTATGCCCATGAATCACGTGGTCTCCCCCTTTGAAGAACTGACTATCTAGTGGGTAGGCAGACAATTTCAATTTTGCATGGTCGGTGTTAAGATGGATACATTTACCAAGTGCTGTGGGATTATAGAGGAAGAACTTAGCTGAGCCCACTTGGAATGTGGAGAAAGCTTCCCAAAGAAGATAACACATGATCTGAATCTTACAGGATAATTGAGCTCACCAGGAATAAAGAACAAGGTGTTGTATACGTTCCTGCCAGATGGAACAGCACGAGGAAAGGCAGGGAAAGGAGTGAAGTGTGCACAGGGGAGAGAGATGAGGAGGGCAGTGTGCACAGGGAGAGAGATGAGGAGGGCAGTGTGCACAGGGGAGAGGGATGAGGAGGGCAGTGTGCACGGGGAGAGGGATGAGGAGGGCAGTGTGCACAGGGGAGAGAGATGAGGAGGGCAGTGTGCACAGGGAGATGAGGAGGGCGGTGTGCACAGGGGAGAGAGATGAGGAGGGCAGTGTGCACAGGGAGAGAGATGAGGAGGGCAGATAGACATGGACCGAGTCTTCAGAGTCCCTGTGTACCTGGTAAAAGACTTGAGGTCCCTTCTGATGGCAACTAACAGAAAGGAAGCGGTAACTTCGAATGAGAGGGAGGGAAGAATAGAGGAATGGGCTGACCTCAAGGTTCCCAAGGGGATGTTGGCGTTAGTGGGCCAGACTTAGTGGTGCCCTGGTGGTGTCCTCTAATTAAAGATTCTTGAGCCAATTTCAGCAATTTTTCCTGTTGGATTCAGGAACTGGAGGTCCATTTTGGCATCCTTCTTTATTTTTGTTTGCCTAATATTTATTTTATATCTACCATGTGCTAGATTCTGTGCTGTTCCCTGACTGTATAAGGATATAAAACAAAACAGGTAAGGCCCCTGACCTATGTGAATACTCAAGCTCAGTAACAAGGGGCCAGGGCAGGTCCTATTCAGCGTCCTGGGCCTGGTGAAACTGCGATGGGGTGGTCGGCTTTGCTCAAATTCAGTAAAACTTACTCATTGGATGGATGGGATGGATGGCTGCAATTCTTATAGGGATACAGTTTTCTAAAGATAAAATTTTGTTTTTTGAGAGACATTGGAATTAACTCTTCCATTCCCAGAAGGAGAAAGAACTACTTTGTTTTCTCTTATATATAATAGACCTTCCACTATTCCTCTCTGTGTCAGTTATCTATTATTGCAATTGAACTACGTAACAAACGGTGACAAAACCTCAGGGATATAAAACAAGAAACCTCTAGGTGCGGTCTGACCAGTAAAAACTTCAGGGGAACCATTATTTTTTTTCTTTTCTTCTCTTTTCTTTCTTTCTTTCTTTTTTTTTTTTTTTTTGAGAATGAGTATCACTATTTTTTTCCCAGTGGAGTGTTATAGCATCACAGCTCACAGCAACCACAAACTCTTGGGCTTAAGCGATTCTCCAGTCTCAACCTCCCAAGTAGCTAGGACTAAAGGTGCCCACCACAACACCCGGCTATTTTTTAGTTGTAGTTGACATTGTTGTTTAGCAGGCCCGGGCTGGATTCGAACCTGCCAGCCCCAGTGTATGTGGCTGGCACCCTGACCACTGAGCCACACGCACCAAGCCAGAACCATTATTTCTTATTCTCTGGTTAAGAAATAATGCTTTTATTAGTTGTTAATTTGGGCTGAGATGGCATTAGCCTATTTAGCAGATGAATGGCATAGCTGGTTCTCATCCCACGTCAAGCTTGAGAAAAATACAACTTGTCAGATCTTTGTTCATATATGTTGCTACCGAGTGTCATCCATTCTGTTGAACATTTTTGTCTTTAATGTCTAGTCCTTGAACCGTGTCAGTTGGGTTTTGTAATGTGTTTTGAATTACCTAAGTTCATTCATTCTTTCCATAAATACTTACTGTGTGCCTGCTAGGTGCCCGGCACTGTGCAGGGAATAAGACGCAAACGTGGTTCTTGGTCTTGTGGAATTCATGCCCTGATTGCAGAAGGGTAGGGTAGATGTTAAAGATTGAGCAGTCAGGATTACGAGGCATTCTTAGCTTTGCAGCATCTCTTTTGCTATGGAGACTTCTCATTCTACTTAAAGATGCCTGTAGTTGATTAAAATTCCAGTCATTGCCATTTGATTGATATTTGGGGTTTGGTGAGATGTTGACACATCTGTTTGAACAAGGCAGGAGTAGTTCGTGGATGCAGAAGCTGTTCATAAATTGCAAAAAGCAGGTTTCTGTTGAACATCATGAACTTGACTGACATCAGACTGATGGTGATGTTGATTTGGCAAGAGTTTCCTACTGTTTTCCTAGAAAGGTCAGACATTTTTCTCTTGTGCCACTTGATGGGCATATGTGTGAAGGATTTGAGGCCAGAGAGCATGGGGTAAATACTTAGGCCTCTCCCAGAAAAGCCTTCTGTCCCTCACACTGTGCGGGTGCCTGTGTCACAGCCAGTTGAATGCCTTCCTTTAGTTCTGGATGCCCAGATAGCAGAGCTCTGGGTGTTGCCCCAACTCTACAGCTGGGAAGTGAGGACCTTGAGAAAGCAACACAATGAACTTCACAGATCTAAGTGAAGTTCTTCCTTCACTCATTCATCAAATATCAAGAATTCCCAAGGTGCTGAACTAGCATCAGTGGGCAAAACACCTGCCCTTGAGGAGCTGATATTCTAATAATAATATTAAGAGAATAAGAATTTTAAAAACAAAGGACTATACCTAACAAATGCAATCAATGTAACCTGGTTTCTTGTACCCTCAATGAATCCCCAACAATAAAATAATAATAATAATAATAAGTAAAAGAATTTTAAAAACAAATAAGTAGGAAAATTAATAGTGTGTTAGGCAGTAAGTGCTATAAGCAAGGACGCAGAAGGCTGGGATGAAAGATTATAGGGTCTTATTTTAAATAGAAAGGTCAGCATAGGTCCCACTGGCCAGGTAATATTTGAGCAAAGATATAAAAAAGCAAGAAGCCAGCCATGTGGCTAGTGAGAAACTATCATAACATGTGCAGATGAAAGGGTCCTGGTTCTGTCTTTTTTATTGTTAACTCTGCTGTCTGCTAGCTGACAATATTAGCTATTATTTTTTTCATGCCCCTGAAATGCCCAGATGTTGGCATCTGCCCAGGAGATAGGATCTGTTCCCCATCCCCATTTATGGTTTAGGAAACTGAGATTCAGATAAGTCCCATATCTTAAGCTGCAGCTGAGCTGAGATTTGAATACATCTGATTTTGAGCTCTCTGAAGCCTGAGCATTCCCCCCATTAGCACACAGCTTCCCTCAAATCCATAGCCCAAGTAGGAATGCCTTTGAATCGAGCAATTTGGGAAGTGTTTTTGTGTAATAACTAAGAGATAAAATTGTATCACTCACGTTCCTCACAATTCACCACAGGATCTACTTTTTCCAGGACATTCCTGGAGTTGAGCATCGAGCTAAGTTAACAGGGGTCTATGCACAGTCCATCTGCTATTAAGGCAGCCTCTCTGCACAGAATTCTGTTTAAACGATCACTAATGACTATTCCAGGAAATTATCTCTATTTCCTTGGGAAACAAAACTAGTTCTGGGTTCCAAGCCCCACCAATTAGTGTCTACTTGACCATCTCGACAGAGTAAACACAAACCTTCCTCGTGTTCCAGGATTGCAGATTTCATCAGCATGAAGGCTGTGGCAAAGTGGTCCTCATTCCGCATGGCAACAACCCCACCATGGAGGAATTGCCGACATTTATAAGGATTGGGCATCAAGTAGTCGTCATGGTGCATGATGTCGTAAAAACAAAGATGATGTAAAAATACACTCCGAGACCCATAAAAAGAGTTATACCAGAGCGCCCCATGTACTAGTTAGTGTACTTTAAACACATTAAAAATATATAACTCCACTCTCTCATGCATTTAGAATTTACGAGAGTTTGGGAGGGATGGTTTGGAAAACCTAGGTCTCTTTTTAAAAAGATATCCAAGGAAGTTTAAACTGATGCTTTTTCATACAATAAAAAAGCTTAAATCAAGCAAAGGCATTAAAATATGGAGCTTTTAAAGAGAAATAAAAGAAATTTATAGCTGCTGTGTATGTGTAAATAAAATGATAGTCAGAATCTTTAATAAGGGGGGCCTGGTGGAGGTAATGAGCACAATTTTAATCATTGAGGTATTACAACATCACTAGAAATTTAACTGGTGAGCAAACTTGAATGCCAGAAATCTTTCCAGGCAGTGCATGGAAGGAATCCTTATGTAGCTCCGTTGGGTAAAGACAGAAGGCTGGTAAACCACCAAGGGAGGTTCTACACTGCAGTCCAGTCGGGGTGGGTCGAAGCCACAGAGGTTCTTGTGGGGGCTTCAGTTGTCGGGTTAAGAGCTGAGTGGGAAATCCGGAGAGCTGAACTTGGCAACCACACACGCTCTTCTTCTATTCACATATTTATGCTGAACTTAACCTTTCCTGAAAATTGATATTGAGCAGACAAATTATAAGGATTGCAGGTTCTCGGCCTCCTGACAGTACCCACCTGTGCCAGCTTGGTGCCAATGGTGCTTCAGGTTCCTCAAGGACCCCTCATGCTGCCCGGAGGACATTTTATAGAAAGCTTTAAGTACAGCTGCTACATACACAGCAGTCCGGTAAAAGCCACTGGGGAACACTCTGGGCTTTTAGGCCTCTCTTTGACACTTTGGTGACAAGTCTCAGACCATCTCGCTCTTCTCTAAAGAGTCATAAAAAAACTGATACCAACATTAAAAAAAAAAACAATAAAAGAACTTCAAAGCTTTCTTCTGAGAGTTGTAAAGGCAGGAATGAGGCAGACTGGCCCCGTAGGTCTTGTGGAAATTCACTATTATAAAAAGGGGTGTGGTGAACAGAGGGTATCAGTTGAGCCACTGATTAAATAAATGACTTTTTTTTTTTTTTGAGACAGAGCCTCAAGCTATTCCCCCTGGGTAGAGTGCTGTGGCATCATAGCTCACAGCAAACTCAACTCCTTGGCTCAAGCGAGTCTCCTGCCTCAGCCTCCCAAGTAGCTGGGACCACAGGTGCCCGCCACAATGCCCAGCTATTTTTTGGTTGCAGCTGCCATTGTTGTTTGGTGGGCCCAGGCTGGATTTGAACCCACCACCTTAGGCATATGTGACTGGTGCCTTAGCCACTTGAGCCACAGGCGCGGAGCCAATAAATGCCTTAAACAAATTAGGCAGTGATATCTGACTGTGTTTCTCCAGTTCTAAATTTTTCACTGGTTCCATCCCCCCTGTATACAATCCACATTCTTTTCACTTTTGGTGTCCTCCCCTTCCTCCCCCCTCTTCCCACTGCCGTCACCTTAACGTCCCTTCCCTGAAGTCAACCTGGGACACCCAGGGCACATCAGTCCCTGAACCGCCCCGTTAGGCTCTCCTGTATAAGCGCCCTCGCCCCGTGTGCCGCGGTCTGCAAGGGCATCAGCCGTGTTGAACTTGTGAAAGGCGCGTTTGGGTCTCTCCTCCTGGAGACAGGACATCCCATTTTCTATCAGTGACTTCAGCAAGTGCAGAATTCTAGCTTGTGAGCCTTCCAATGTGTCATCTTAGTGAGCAGAACTTTTTTCTTTGTTAAAATTACTGGATTTTGAATTTCCACGCTCATCTCTACGGACATTTCCTTGCTGTCTCTCACTATGGTAAACGTTGGACTCGCTGATGTGGAATTTGGCTTTGTCAAACACACAGAGATTTTGTGTTCCCCACAACAGTAGTGTCTGTGCGGTTGAAGAAAAGTGAATCTTTTATCAAGCTGGGCAGATTGATTTTGCAGAATGGAGGAGGAGGATGACGGCATGTAGACGCAGTTTTTGTTATTTGCCTTTTAAATGTTGTCTTCTACGAGTGATAGGTAAAAAATCGTGCTGTTGTTGCCAATAAAGCGTAAGAGAAATAAACGGAAACTCCAGGTTGTCTTAGTTCAGTGACCTCCTTCTTCGTCTCAACTTTCCCGGTAGCCTGTTCTCCGCCCCCCATCCTAGACTATGAAAGGCCCCTCCTCCTCGTACCCACTTTCCTCCAGAATCTTCTGAACCAGGCCCCACTTATCACAGCCCATCCTTCTCACATTGTCCATCCATCGCCCCACCATGGGCTCCTTCCTTCTAGTCTACAAACCTGCTAAGGCGCCTTTTCCTTGACATCCCCCCTTTCCTGAACCCGCTGCATCCTCCAACTTCCAAGGTCTCCATCCTCTTCTTTAGGTGCAAACCTGTTGCGAAAATAGTCCATCATCCATTTCTCCCTCATTCCCTTATGCCTTAACGAGTCTGACTTCCATCTCTTCCCTGGGCTTGAGCCTGCCCTCTGAGTCACTGACGGTCATCAGCGGCCTTCCACAGGCGTGATCCCTGGTCAGTCTCTACCTGAAATTGACTTTTATCTTGGCTATTGCTACACTGCAACCCAATTCTCCTTCAGTTCCTCACTAGGCTCCCTCCCTCTGCGCAGGGTCTTTGGTCCTCACTCACCTCGCTCCACCTGCTTCCTTGCTGCTTGCCACCCTCTGTCTACATACTGCAGACCCCCAGTCCACATGGACTCCCACATTTCTGTTGACAGTCCTAGTCTCTCCCCAGGGCGCTGTACCATGAAAAGTGCTACCCGGGGTTCTCTTCCTGTACTTCTGACCATTTCCAACTTAGTTGTGTACACAGCTTAACTGATCTTGCAACTCATTCCCTGTTGGTATACCTGTTCCCCTCCATACTTTATCCTCCTCGATACCATATTTCCCTTAATTCTGTATTCCTCCTGATACCTTATTTCCCTTACTGGCAGCAAAGCCATCCAGCCATCATGATGTGTTCCCAGCACTCAGCCCTCCATCCCCTTGTTCCAGACTCTGTAGATTCCACCTAAGTCCCCTCTCTCACGTCTGTCTCATCCTTTCTGTTTCTGCTGCCCTTTGTCAAGAATCCTGCATCAAAGCCCAGTGGGGATTATGTTCCTCTCCTGCCCTTTCATTACAGTGAAAGATTTCACATTCCTTCCCCAGCCTTTCAAGGCCACATGCGTCTGACTGCCATTTACCTTCTATAATTATAAGGGCACAGTGGGAGACAGCACCCTGTAAATGCCAGGAGTCCAGGTTCTGAGTCATTTTGACACAAATAAAAATGTTGGTCCCCCGCCCCCAGCCTCATCATCTTGTACTCCCCTTTCTGTTGTCTTCCTGAGTCTGGTTAACAACTCTCCTGACTTTTTCCCACCCCAGGTGTTTCAGACCCCTGGGAAGACCCAAGTGGTGACTTGGATCTGTGGATGTCACCAGGCTCTCTCGGATCCTGAATTGCTGAATCCAACCTGAAGGTGAAAGGAGCAGAAGCAATGCTGTCCTAACACATATTTAAGTTCTTCAAATATTATTCTCCCTTCCTGTTTTTCTCTCTAGTTTAGAAATGCCATATTTAAATTTAGTTGTGCCTCCTGGGCTGTATTTTTTTTTTTTCCCAGAACCGTGTGGATTTTTCTGTAGGCGTTAGAAAAGCTAGATTCCAATTAACGTTGCTGCTGATTGCTTTGTGAATCTTGTGAGTCAGGGCTTGTTGGGAAATGATGATGAAAATTTTAACGTTCTTTCAGCGTGCAACGCGTGTGTGGAATACAGATAAACTCATTAGAATGGATAGTCACTGTGCTTGCCTGAGTGGTTTTGAGATGAAGGCTGTAAATAAATATTTCCAGTCTTGTTTATGGTTTTCCAGGGGAAGTCTGTGTGCTTGATCTCACGTGAAAAACTAGTTTATACAATTTCTTGAAATCCTTCTTGATCTTCAGTTCATATTCTTGGGCATTAAAATACAGAACAAGTATAGTGAAAAACAAAAGACATGGATATTATATAAAAATGTCACTGATAGTGAATAACTAAATTCCTACCAGGAACTGGATCAACAGGAGACTGGAGGAATAGCAGGATGGCAGAAGCACCCACCAATTCTACTCCTTACGGCTCCTGATTACACAGGGAGGAAACAGAAGGCTGTCACAAGAGCATGCGCTTCAGTAAACAGTGCTTGAAAAATGGTATTTAACAATCCTCAGAAATCTCCCCAAAGGCCTCTAAAAAGCCTTCTGTCTGGAGACAATTCTGATCATAAATAGTTCCTGAGTGTCTCACCCTCTTTTATAGGCGGTGTCATTATTGATGGCGGGTTTGGGGTTTTCTTTTGACTTTGCTTCTGTTGTGAGCCTCTGGGCGGTATTCCAAAATAGCCAGAGTGGCCTTTTTCAGGTGCTTCTGCCACCAGGGCCAGGCGTTGGGCACAGGAGAGTCAGAATTTTCCCACTTCTCTTGAAAAAAGTGATCTCAGAATCGCCTTTCCATTTTGCATGTAAATAAACTTCCTCGGTTTCCAATCAGAACGTTCCATAATTCCCTTTGTTTCCCGTTAGCGTTTTTCTCATCTTCCCAGGAATACAGTGATTTGCGGGTAGTTCCCCCTAGTTCACCCTTTCGGATGTGGGGAGGGTGAGCCAGACTTTCTAACTTCCCACATCTCCAGTAGCATTTAAGGAAATCTGAGAGAATGTCAGTCAGCTACATTTCTATCTGGAAGTGAAGACACGAAGAGGGGACATGTCAAAGGGCATGGCAGTAGGAGCACAATTACGGTGAAATGCTTAAATTAAAAAGAAAAAAATAATTGGAGCAATCCTGAAAATTAGCACAGATCCAGTCATTCTGTCCTAAAAGAAATTTTTTTTTAGACTTTAAATAAATTTTGCCAGCAAGCAAAATCTGTAGCAAAATTTAAAATTGTTACACCCAGTGTCTGGATGACTACCTGTTCCACTGTGGGGCCTGTTCTACTGTGATTATTGATATGAGAATGTTTGAAATGAGAAATTTCAGGCTGGGTTCTGAAAAGAAGTACTGATCCCTTTATCTCATGTGGGATCAAGGGTGTGACAGAATTACCTTCTTATTGGATAGATATTTGGATATCTTTACTGGGAAGGAAAATATTGCTCTTTCTGGATCACTGGGGCAGGGTTCCCTTGATTTTTCCTTTTATCAGCACTGATAAACATTTAAAAAATTTTTTTTGAGGGGTCTTCAATGGTAAGAGAAACATTTTATAGAAAAGATCTGTGATGTAACATGGGTAGTGTTAAAACATTGGGCCTACCAGTACAAAAGGAGTTAATTCCCCAGTTAGAGCACCTTAACTAGATCAGTTGATTCCCCAGTTAGAGCACCCTTAACTAGATTAGTTGAGCAGCAAAGTCCTAATGAAGATAGATCTTCTCTTCCTCTCCAAAGGGAACAGAGCAGAGGGTTGTCTTGTAATCTTCGAACAGTGTTCTTAAACTGGGAAGATTCACCTTCAGTCAGAAGCAGTTGAGGGTTGATAGCATGAACCATGGGCTGTATAGAGGTTGGATCAAATCTCAGTGCTGTCACCTACCAGCTCTGTGACGGTGTGCAAGTCACAGAGCCTCCCCTGCCCTCAGTGTCCTTGACCTGTGACACTTAGTGGTGAGACATTCAAGGGTGTGGATAAAGCTAGTACACGTGTACAGGAGGCAGCCAGTGCTGTGTGGGCATACAGTAGGTGCTCAATAATTGGCACCTGATAAGGTCATCCTCCTCCTCTGTCCATGCTTCATGTGTGTCACGCTCTTTTGGAAACCTACCTGGAGCACAGATAATCAGGCCCCCAGGGATAGTTCGGAAAATGAAGACAGGATCTCCCAAATATTTGCAATATTGCCCAGATATTTGCAAATGAATGTTAATATTTTCCCTATACAAAAAATTAGAATTAAGTTACTCAAGGAGGTAGATGCCCAAAAGGTACCTCCATTGTTCTGAATCTGCGTAGTTTACTGAAAAATTCTAGGAACCCCAATATACCACTGACCTGAAAAGCAACTCTGCTTTGGGGGACAGCACATCCTTCTCCCCATCCTGGCCTGGGAGTGGCCCAGCAGCACTCCCACCTCCCTCTCTGTAACCCACCGGCCTCCACGTCTGGTTTCCTACGTGTTGCTTTCTTCCTGGCCAGCTGTTATCAGGTTTGATCACTTAAGGCCTCGGATAGCTCTATTGAGATGAAAACAGGAGACTGTTTCATTTTACCTCCTTCTTCATTCTTGTACCAGCAGTCAGAACATATAACATCGGGGTCTCCTGTCAAATTTAGGTCAGGAGTGCTGGACTCCTTATCAGTCCCCTTCATTCCACCCTAGAGCAGGAGGACCTTTGCAACTGTGTTCAGACTCTTTGTTTCACAGCTGAAGAAATTCTGGAACAGAGTGGTTATGTGATTTGCCCCACGCCCATTGCTAGCAAATAGTAAAACAATGGCTAACGTTTACTGAGTGCTCACCGTAGCCCAAAAGATCTCCTGATATACTTTGTGTTTTATTCAATTACCTCTCATAACGATTCCCAGTGGTATAGATAATATTATTATTCCCATTTCACAGCTGAGGAAAAGAGCAGAGAGGGTGAGTAAGGCACCCAAGGTGGTTGACCTGGGATTGGAACTCAGACCCTTCTCTCACCCTTGTGCTCTTGGGGCAGAAATGGAAATAGAATTCAGATTGAGGCTATTCCAGTTTTCCCAATTCCTGCATAAGGATCATTCCTCAAGGTCATTATAATGAAAAATAAAGACACACTTGTCTGCAATTGGGACCATGTATTCAGTGAGTACTTGTGGAGTCTATAGTATGGTTGAGGGTCTGTACCTGGCTCTGTGGGGAAATACAAAAGTAATTATGATCCCTTCTTTGTCCTCAATGAAATTAACATGTCCTATTCAGGAAACTTCACAGCAACTTCCATAGAAGGATCAGGCCTGGCATCATCTCTCACTACAAGCCATCGAGTCTTTAGGAAATCCGTATTACTTGAAGGAAAATTGTCCCAATTAGAAACAAATAAGAATGTAAAATTTGAATAAAGAATGTCCCCAAACTAAATCTTGGGTAGGTTATGAAAGAGACCTAGGAAGTGAAACAAGCCTGTAGTATTTTCTGATGCCATTTAATTACGGGATTTTACAAAAGGGCTATTGTTATAATTATGTCCATATGGAAATACTTCCAAAGACAAACATAGAAAGACCTGTGTTCTTATCAAGCCTTTCTAAAGAAAACTTGCTGGTGATACTAGACAAACTATATAACCTACCTAAGCGCCAGGTTCCTTATCGATGAAATGTATTATAATGATACTTACCATATTTTCCTGGGGTATAAATGAGATAACTTGGGGATAGCACTTAACTCAGTACCCAGCACTAAGTAGGTAGTTAAGATTGTGGGTCCTGGGCTGGGCTCAGTGGCTCACACCTGTAATCCTAGCACTCTAGGAGGCTGAAGCAGGCAGATTGCCTGAACTCAGGAGTTTAAGACCAGCCTGAGCAACAGCAAGACCCTGTTTGTACTAAAAATAGAAAAACTAGCTGGGCATGGTGACACGCGTCATAGTCCCAGCTGCATGGAAGGCTGATGCAAGAGGGTTGCTCAAGCCCAAGAGTGTGAGGTGACTTTGAGCTGTGATGATGCCGCAGCACCCTGCCCAGGGTGACAGAGTGAGACTCTGTCTCAAAAAAAAAAAAAAAGACTGTGGGTCTTGGAATTTAAATCTGGATTATTATACTACTTTTGTCTCTAACACTGACTTTGTCCTAATTACTGGCCTGAGAACAAGTCAAGAGCACCGTGCACTCACAAAGCCCACACTAACGCTTGCCGAGTGTCCCCGCCATGCCAGGCGCTGTTTTAAGTGCTTTATTAAATGTATAAACTCATCAGTGTCGAAAGCACTTTTATTTTAATATCATCCCATTTACAACATAACACGAGAAAACCAAGGCACAGGGAGGTAAAATAACTTCAGTAAGTGTGCACAGCAAGTGACTGGGCCAGAATCCAAACCCCGGAGGGCTAAGGTAGCCTCAGCACCCTCTGTCCTGCCATTGTGCACACCCATACGGTTTGCGTTGTGCCATGACAGGCCGTTTGGCTGCGTCCCTGGGAGTTCCTGGAACTTGGTGAAAAGAAGAACAGGTTTAAAAGTGAGAGGAGTCTGATAGGTAGGTTTTGCAACTGATGTGATGGGCACTTTGGGGCACTTAGAAGGGCTTTCATGGCTGAGATCAAAGAATTACTGGATTGAGTCCCCACCTCAGACCTGCTCAGGCTAAGCTTGAAAGGCTTCAGTGACAAAAATGTGGCTGATTTCTGGTACACGTCAGCCCATCTTTAGATAATTCTGCAAGTGATAGAAGATGGTTTCTTTCTTTCTTTCTTTCTTTTTCTATGTATTTATATACTCTGGAACTACCAGGTTTTATTTCACTTCCTAGGTAATGTTCTTAAAATTTGCAGCTCCGACATGTATTCAGCATAGGCAATAAAGTGACATTTGAGGAAGTGACATTTAACCATTTATGGTTAAAAGAATGCGGTACTGGTCACTAAAAGAGATAGTGAAACGGCAGACTCATCACACAGGAAGCTTTCCCGTTACTTTACAATCGATCATCTAATCTGAAAATAATTTTGAAACAAAAGGTGATCCAGACCCAGCCTTGGCCCTACTAATATAGCAGATGATCTGGCACACCGAAATTACAGGGCAAGAATTGTGGCATCCCTTGCCAGGGAGTGTCATGGATTCAACCCACGTAAACACTGAGTTTATGTATTCAAAACTGTTGTGATGTCATGTTCTACTTATTTTGGGATCTAAAGTTCTTCAAACACTAATGCTAGAAAAATATTCTAAACTGGATTATTTCTTCTGGCTTTCCTTCAGAAAAACCGAATGAGAAAAATATGGTGCTGCTAAAATGGGCCAAAATGTCGATGAAATGTCTATGATTGTTGCAGGATATAATCGAATATAAATTGTCATCTTTGTCCTTAAATAAAGTGAGGCTACGCGGCTAGGTGTCGCAGTTCCTATGAATAGTAAGTAACCGCTGAAAGAGGTTGCTTGACTTTGAAACTGATTGCAAAAATAAACATTTGAAAGTATTTTTCTCAAATTCTTGGTCTTTCGGATATGTTATTTGCCTCCCAATTCGGGTTACAATGGCCTGCCTTTGCTCCTTGGCAATCTCATTGCATTTTTATTCTCTTTGGTCTCTTCATGTTTGTTTTTCATCCTGTCGACCTTCCAGATATGGTGGAATGAAAACACAGACAGAATGTAACTGATAAGTTGTTCCATGTAATTAAAACAATTTTTGGTATGCTTTGTAAAGTATTAAATAGGAATTATCAACTGAGAGAAATTGAGAAGAATTGACTATATAAATGTCTGGACCCCAACCAGCAAATAGGTATTGTTTAATAATTGGTTTTGTTTGCTCGGGATTAGTAATGTGGTCACCAGTTACCCCTCTTGAGAGCTGCAGGAGTGAGACAGAGATCCAAGTGTTAACTGTGTTGATGGTAAGAGCCAGTCTGAAGGCAGCAAACCCACTTGGTGTACGGCAAGTGGGCTTGCTGCTATTTCTGGCTTGGCTAAGCCAGACTTACCCACCCAGCCCCAAGAGGTGCCCACAATGCAGGCCTCCTCTGGAGGGGCTGCTTCTATAGAACTTGTAGCAGGGAGTAAAAGGGACAGCTGCGTCCTCAGCAACAATGCTACACATGGTTGTCCTGAGAAGCTGGAGGAAGAGCCGTGGTTAAACACACTCAGCCCCTTTCCAGGAATGCAGCTCAGGTAACACAGGAGCAAGACACAGAGAGATGCCCAAGGGCATTATCCTATGGGGCTTCCTCCATCTGGAAACACGGAGTGAAAGAATAAGAGAGTCTTCCCTCCACAATAAATTATAAAATAAGATGCAGCTGGAATCTGAGGCGTAAAAAATATTATTCTGGCTGAACACATTTGCTACAGTACCTAATGCTTACCAAGTACTATAATCAATATATTGTACACATTCAAATTAATAGAGAAGGAAGGTCAAGGTAGTTAAGTCCAGTACTGGGGAGAATTTCAAAGATAAGGGTACATAATAGGGACTCTGAAAACGCCCCTAAGAGCAGCTTTTCAATATTGGCTGTGCATCAAATTCACTTTAATTCACTGAAAAATATTCTGTTATTAGAGCAAAATCTTATTTCTCAGCATTTTCTGGAAGGGATTTATGCTTTGAAGTTCCTACACTGTTTAATCCAGTTAGCATTTCTCTTGCTATTGTGACCGAATTTCTCTTCAGGATGGAACGTAGAAAAACAGACGACAATCATTAGTCGCATCGTTGCTGAGGACGCAGCGGAGGAGCTGCCCAGCACAAATTTGCAGACTGGTGGGGCAGGGGCAGGGCCCATGTGGGAGGTTAGGTCAGGTGCTACCATGTGTGCCAGTAACGCAGAGTACACTTACCAACGTACACTGTGACCTCCAGAAAACATTCAGCTTAATCACTGCAAAATGGCAAGCCTGCCTCCCACTCAGTTCTGTGACTGTTCTACGCCTTCACCAGCGGCCCTAAAGCAAAGCTCTCACCTGAGGAATTCTGGTTATAGCACTGGCAAAACTTTGCTTCCCAAGGGGTTAAAGAAAGGATCTCAAAACATGTGGTCTCACTTCCACTGAATTTCTGTAGGGACTCTCTGGTTTCAACAGGAGCCCTTAAATCTAAAGTCAAAGGCTTTCTTTTGTTCTGCTCAACCCTCTTTTTCCTCAGCGGTGTGTTTTGCATTAGTGTTGCAATGGAGGAGATAGGAACCTCCATTTATTTTGGTTTGCATGCTTAGGCTTATTCAGAGGCATTAACTTCGGACAAAGAATGAATCGTGGTGTGTTAGATCTATGCATTAATAGTGACCCTCGTTGGGACATTTTGTGGCATTAAAATACACGGTCGGAGCCCTGGACAGCCAAGAAGCATTTGAGAATCAGTAATGTTTAGGCAGAGGTCAAACCAGGAGGATGAATATCAGTGCCACACAAGAACAGACCAGGAAGAGTGATTGGCGGTGGGATGTGACCTGGGGAAACTCATTTAAGGAAGAAGGGAGAAGGAGGAACTGGGAGGAAGCCTGGAAAAAGGGAGCAGAGAAATAGTGGGAAGTGAAGTATTAGGGCATCACTGAGAAGGGGGCGTCTAAAGGAAGAACAGGGAATGGACCCTGCCAAGGGCAGGGAGAGAGTTAGCACACTGCAACAAAGCTGTCCCTCAGATTCGCAAGTAGGGATGACTGTCAACTGTAAGAGGATTTGTACCAGATGGTGGAAATTGGAGTCAGATTGTGAGGGGATCAAACAGGAGGAGAGAAATCAAGGCTGTGACTGGGTTCTGTCCCACAGGCAGGAGGGCTGAGACAGAAAGGAAGAGAAGGGGTGTCAAGCTGAGGCAGCCACACAGTCCCTGGGGGATCGTTCTCTAGGGTAGAAAGGTTTTTTATCTTGCGTATGGGACAAGGAAAAGACGACGGGTGAGAAAGTAAAGGTGGAGAAGAGGATGAGATAGGTAGAGGGGCAGAAGCCTTGAAGTTAGGAAGCGATGGTCTTGACGAGGAAGAGAAGACTTACTACATCCTCACGGGAAGGGAGGTGAACGCAGGGGTGTGTAAATAAGGAGTGGAGGGTCTACAGTGTCGTTCTGGAGGGCCCCAACGCTGTCAGTGCGGCAGCAGGCAGGGACAGCTGAGAATAACTGGCGGGTGTTGTGCCACGTGGAGAGAGAAGCGGGAGGTTGGATGAGTTGCTGAGGGGAACGGGAGAAGACTGTGGTCTCCTTGGGGACTCAGCTGAGTTCAGAAACCATGAATTTATAAGGGGGAGCCACCACGTTCCATTGGGTGATCTCAGAGTTGGACGTTTGTTACGAGGACATGAACTGGTGCATTCTGAGCATGAGCCAGGGCCAGATGGGTGTGAGTTTGACCATGGAACGTGGTGCTGGCTTTTCCAGGGTGACAAGCTTTGCAGTGGGACTCCAAAGTGGAGCCTGGCTTTACAGGAAGGTGAAGTAGATGGCTCCTATGTGGTTTGATGTTAAAGATGTTGAAAAATTCACCCCTCTCCTTGCTAGGTATCCACGAGCCTTTATAGGGGTGCTTTCAACCAGCCTTTCATTGATAGTAAACTAGAAATATAACTGAGGCTGGGGATGTATCTCTACTGATTTCTACCTAAACATGAATGAACAAGGAAAGGAGAAGTTCTCAGAATATTTGTTGGTTGGTTTGTTGAGAAGGGCAGGAGCAAGTGGAGAGAGTGAATGTGGGCACTGAGTACCCAAGAGAGACAAAGAGCCTTGTTAACGGCTGAACTTAATTCAGCCTGGTCCAACTTCTCCGAATGCAACTCCCCCTGCAAATGTAACACAATCAATGCCATCTTCACCTGCAGGGGCTCCACGCAAATTATTATAAATTATATAAAGATACACACAGTCTGGGGGCTTAGAACCACATAGAAACAAATATTTGATAATTAGCAATACATTGGGTTAAGCAGATTACCGTTGGTTTTATACTCCATTTCAGTGGCTAAGATGGCATATTCCACAACTTTTTACAATCCTTTTTTTTTTTTAACTTAAGGAAAGAAAATATGAGACATCTTCATTCCAAAAGGAAAATTAAGAGTAGAATTTGAGTTATATGGAACTTGACAACAAGATAAATATAAAAAGGACCTCTGAGATCAGACTTTCTGGCAGCAGAAAGCAAGGCTCTTAGCAGCAAACTTTAAATGAGTCGGGTCAAGGGAAATAACGGGAAGCAGATTCTTTCCTATGGAAGGAAGAGAAAACAGGAAAAGCGTGCAAGGTCGGGCTGAAGCAAACTGGAATTAAGAGTTTGTGAAGGTGTACGGCCAGAGTATTGGCTGCCAGGCATAGTTTGTGTTTTGGTTTCCATATCTGGACAGTTTGACATCATTTTGACTAAGGAGTGGGGAAGGACCTAGGTCGTAATTCTTAGGTTGGTTTCGAACTTTCCAGACCTAAAGCATCAAGAAGGAGAAACTTGAAGGAAGAGTCAGACGAGAGTGGGCCAAGGGGAGGGCAGGTGCTTCACAAAGGCCATTGCTACCCAGTGACGTCCTGGACATTTTTACTTTAGAGGTTTGTATTTTCTTAGACCAAGATGTGGTTGTCTGCAGCCCTGGGACTGTATCTACCTCAGGGGTTATATAGATAAAGAATATCTCTGAGTCACTTTAGCCACGTAGGACTTTTGAATCTTCTCCAAACCAATGTACAGCAGTTCTTCCCTTCTACCAAAAAGATGGCTTTGAATTTCGCCATCATGTCCCCTCTTTCTATACCCCAGTGATGATGCCAGTAATTGGTGAACTGGTCACACAACAAGAGGCAGGAGAGGAATAGCCCGTGTCTAATTGGCTCGGCAGAGGCGGGGGAAGGCCCAGAGCTGAGAAAGTCACCTTTTTTCTGGATTTAACTATAATATATAATATCAGTATGTGAAAATAAAAATTTAAAAATATATAAAGGAGAAAATAAGCTCATGCAAAACAGACCACTCAACACTGTTGCCTTCTGATTATGTTCTTCCCTTTATGCCCCTGGATGTATTACGTGACGTGGCTGAGGGTGTCCTACCCGTCAGCTTTCCAGCCTTCATTTCCCCTTGACCTTGATCATTCGGATTCCCCTGTGTTATTAAGTATTCTTTGAGAACACTATTTTGATGGGGGCAGATTTTTTTTTACTGAAGTGTTCTCCTATTGCTGGGCATGTGGGTTGTTTCTATTTTTAAGCTGTTATAAATCAGCTCGTGATAGACAGTAGTGTACATAAATCTTTTTTCCTGACCGTTTTTTTAGGACAAATTCCCAGTCATAAAATTGCTAGATAAAAGAAACCCCGTATTTTTAAGCTTTTTTTGAGACATGTCAAGGCCCTCTCGTAAATGTTGTCATACACACTTTGCATGTGTAAAGTGCTACAGAGTCCCCGAGGGGAGCTACGCCATTAGAAAGACTGATGGCTATTAGGTCATTAGCTCTAAGAACTATTTTAAAAGTTCTGAGCCCTGGCCCTTTGCCATGGCTCCCATCTATAATATAATTAAGAAGACAAATCTCTCTTATATGCCACCTGTGAGGGAATTTGTGCCAAATTATCCAAATGGACCTCTCTTTTATAAAGCAAACCCAGGAGGCAGGAAATACCGTGAGTTTTGTTGAACTAACTTTATTCCAGGAAGATCCTAAGTACAGAATCGGGTGGGATCTGCCAGGGGTCATGGAACAAAGATCTTAAAAAGACAAAATGGGTTGGGGGCTTGGGGGGACTTTCCTGAACTTGACTAAAGTCCATGAGGGTCCTTTTCATGTTATAGGATCCAGACCCATCAGTGGAAGACCAGGGCACACCGCAAACCTGTCAGTTAAGCCACCATCCCATTCATTGTTTTAACGTTTTGAATTTAGATGATCAGACTTCAGGTGTGGCTTGGACATTCTATTATGCTGTTTGTTTCTGGCTTCTAGAAAACATTTATGAGGCTAGGTAAGAGTGGGCAGGACATTTGGCTTTAGGATTAAACCCCAACTCTACCACTTGCTAACTATCTATGTGACCTTGGAGAAATAATTTTACCATGCTGAACCTTAGTTTTAATTTCCTCATCTATAAATTAGGAGCAACTGAACCCATCTTGTAGGGCTGTTATGAGAATGCAAAGAATAATACCTGTGAAATACTTTAACACAATTTAACATCTAAGAGTTTTTTTGTTTTTTTTTTTAGCCGTACAGGTGTCATTCCACTTACAGGAAATCACACACACACACACACACACGCACACACACACACTTTACATTTCAACATTTTACATATTTTGAAGTAGCAGAAAGATTGGAAACAACTTCCTTCCATTAGAGGAAGACTAACACAAATATTCTGTGACTAGTAGCTGTGGTTACTGCTGTAAATGTGAAGGCACTGACAGGCTGGCATTTCTTTCACATCTCTGATTTGGAAAAGGATTGCTATTGAGAAAGGTCAGTTTTGCCTTTTAGCTCCGTATTGTTTCAGCAGGTGTGATTTTAACAGGTAAATATCTGTCTTACCCCAAATGCAATCATTCAGGAAACATTGGTTACATGCCAGCCTGATGCTGTGGTTCTATATATCCATCACAAATACAAAATTTTAAAGTTATATTCATTTTATGGTGTATTCTTTTGGAAATAATTTTCAAGTGCTATTTCATCATGTGGCTATGACAAAAGTTCTCATCGCATTCCTCCCTCATCCACTTGAGAACACTCTGTACTTGGTCTGGTAACTTCTTGGCATGCAACTTTATATGGTAGATCTAAAGCTTATATTAGGAATGTCTCATGAGTAGTAAGATGTTTATGGTTAGGGCCTGAATATATGAGATTATTAGAACATATTTTTGGCAAATGGAGATTTCATTTTATAAGTGGGAGAGTATGTTTCTTTTCTCCCAGAGTTTAGATACCCAAGGCAGGAAAGAGTCTATTTTGGTGGTGGCAGATACTTGCTTCTTACAATGTTGAAATGGCACAAGTTTAGAAAATCCTCTCAACCAGTTGGCCTCCTGAGAGATTTCTCTACCTCTTTGGACTTCAGATCTAACAATTTTAATAGCTGCCTGTAAGTAGTCAAATAGCAGTTTGGGGAATTATTTGTTTTTTGAGGAAAAAAGAAAACCAAAAAAACTCCAAACCAAACCAAACCAACTACCAACCAAACCCAACCACAGGCATTTATCAGCCATTGGTTGTCACTTACTGACTTTAGATGAAAAAAACTTGCCTAGTTGGACAAAAAGAAGAATGTATAAGATAAAAAATAAGAAGGGGGGTTGGGAGATGCACAGTAATATTTTTTACGAAGAGCTTGTTCCCTGTGACTGCACCATCTATTCATTTGCACACGTTTCTTGTGTGGTTTATGTTTGTTTTTGAAACTCCTATATAGTCTAAATACACCCAGCTTTAATTGTTTCCAGTCTTGTGTTTCTATGTGTTTATGACTGAGAATGCTTTCAACTTGCTCAACCTACATTTTTCAAATAATTTTTAATTTTGAAAGTAACTTACTGTTTTATTGTTTATTATAAAGGCAATACTTGCTTATTTCAGAAAAAAATGAAAATGATGGCAGCCTTTATGGAGGACAATGTGAAAATATCTAACCAATTAAAACAATATAAATATCTTTTTTTTTTTGCAGTTTTGGCCGGGGCCGGGTTTGAACCTGCCACCCCTGGTATATGGGGCTGGTGCCCTACTCCTTGAGCCATGTGCCGCCCATTGTAAATATCTTTTGACGGAACAATTTCCCGTTTAAGTATTTCCACAGATACACTCCCACTGTGTGAAGGGACACATAGAAACTTTTTTACTGCAAAAATTTTTCAGGAGCAAATGATTAGGGGCAACTTCAGTGTCCAACAGAGGACTAATTGGAGAGGTTATGGTCATGTGCGGCTAGGATGACCATACATCCAGCTTTGTCTGAAGGCATCTTGGTTTATGCTGGTCATTCTGCCATAGTAATAGTACACCCCTTCCCTTTCAAAAGCATCTTGATTTGGAAAATAAATTATGTATTTATCCTAATTTTGGCATGGTCTTAGCATGGAACACCATATCCTCATTCTAAAAAATGAATGATGGCATTCTTTATCTTTGATTACTTTTTTAAAGCTATATATACCTACTTTAGGTTTTTAAAAAATGGTTGGGGGGATGTGGAATATGTGTAAGTAAATTAGTATGTACAGTCAACCCTTGAACAACACAGGTTTGAGCTTCCAGGACCCACTTAATGTTTTGTTTTGTTTTTTAATATATAGTAGGCCTTCCGTATCAGCAGGTTCTGCATCTGGAACCAAATGTGGCTGGAAAATTCAGTATTCCCAATATGTGAAGCCCATTTTTAAGAGAGGGCTAACTTTTTGTATATTCAGGTGCTGCAAGGCCAACTGTGGGACTTGAGTACATGCAGATTCAGGTGTACTCACTCCCTATGTAGACAAGGGATGACTGTACACAAAATATGTCTGGAAATATACACAAAAAACTCAAAATATTAGTTGTTTTGGGGGTGGGAATCTTGGTGGGTGGAGGACATTAAGTACGAGGGAAACTTTACCATATACCTTTTTCTGTATTTTTTTTTTAAGAGACAGAGTCTTGGTTTGTCACCCTCGGTAGAGTGCTGTGGCATCACAGCTCACAGCAACCTCCAGTTCCTGGGCTTAGGTGATTCTCTTGCCTCAGCCTCTCTAGTAGCTGGGACTACAGGCACCGGCCACAATGCCTGGCTATCTTTTTCGTTTCAGTTTGGCCGGGGCCAGGTTTGAACCCACCACCCTCAGCATATGGGGCCGGTGCCCTACCTGCTGAGCCACAGGCACTACCCCCCTTTTTCTGTACTTTTTTTAACCAGGTGAACACCTTACTTATTTGAAAAATCTCAGACTTTTAGAAGGAGAGGAAAATAACTTTAAAATTATACATCCTAATGTTAACAGAGCTTACTGTGAATAGTTCGATTACAAATGATTTTTACAAACTTTTTTTGAATATCAGCTTTAGACTTCAGCATTGAAATTCTTCAAATCCTTCTAATGCCTAACATAAACATATATTGTACCAACAAAAGTATATACCATTGTTCTATTTAAGCAATTTCTTGTTGTTGGATGTTCATGTTGCGCCCAGTTTTTCATTTTAAAAAATGTTGCAATGGGCATTTTCTTTCGGAAATCTTTGTGTGTCTTCCGTCTGTCTTCAGGACAGATTCCTAAAAGGTAAATTGCTGAATTTGAGAAAAAAACTCTGAAGCTTTTGACACTTATTTTTAAATCACTCTTCCAAAGGATAATATAGAACCTTAAATCTGAGGCTATCAACTTCATACCTTCTCCAACACTGGATCTTAAAATTCTTTATTCAGGCCAGCAGTGGCAGCTCATGTCTGTAATCCTAGCACTCAAAGAGGTCAAGGCCAGTGGATCCCTTGAGCTCAGGAGTTCCAGACTAGCCTGAGCAAGAGCAAAACCCCCTAAAAAATAGAAAAATTAGCTGAGCTTGTGGCAGGCACCTGCAGTCACAGCTACTTGGGAAGCTGAGGCAAGAAGATTGCTTGAGCCCAAGAATCTGAGGTTGCTGTGAGCTATGATGATGCCATGATACTCTACCCAGGGCAATAGAGTGAGACTGTCTCAAAAAAGAAAAGAAAAAAGAAAAATTCTTTATTCATCTTAGCCCATGGGATGGATAAACTGTGTTTATGCTGTTTTATTTTGCATGTGAACTTTGGACGAGGAAGTGAAAATCCCCCACATATTTACAACCATTTGTATTTCATGTGAATAAAAGCTAACAAGAGAAAAATGATCTCATTCCACTTGAGGGCTGGAAAGATGAAAAACAAAAATAAATAAATATGAAGGAAGGAAAAACGAGCAATTTCTTAGTGGCACCAGAAGGATGTTCTGGGAGGAGAGAATGGCGTGTATTTTGGTTTTCTTGTTTTTTGCTGGTCAAGATACTCAGTGTAGAAGCTGTTTTTAGAAATGTCAAAAACGATTCTGTAAGTCCCGGCTAGACACTGTGTATGCCTGACTTTATTTATACCCTGAACATTGGGGCTGCTCAGCACACCCCATTTCCTGTCCTGTAAGACACATAAATTGCCTTGCCTGGTCATGTAAATTGAGTGGGTGTAATATTGCCACTTCTGATTCTCACACAGTGGTATTTACCCAGGCAGGAGAGGTCTTAAGAGTTGATTCTCTGAATTATTTTAAATCACGAGAGGGTGTTGCACCCTGAAGCATGGGGTGGGGGAGCCATTTGTGCTGCACGATTTTACCTTAATCTGCTTCTCCAGTGGCACTGCGTCAGATGGCTTCTGACATAGTTGCACAGTCCATCTGGCATACAGACGGTCATCATTAATACAGCAGTGATCTGCGTTGTGTATAGATGTCTAAACATCAAACAAATCAAAGTCTTTTGATGTCCGTCTCAATCAGTCTTGAGTTTCAAAAATATTCTCTCCAGCACTAAGCATAATAGCAAAATTGCTTTAAGTTCTTCCTCCCCCTCCTCTCCCCCACCCACTGCACACTCAAACCACTCCAACAGTGTTTTAAGGGATTTAAAATGCTTAACTGTTTCAAAAGACTCTTGGTCTGGGACGACTGCCTTTCTTACAATCTTCTGTGGCACGTGTGACATTGTGACATGCCCGCAGCAGTATGTGCCTTTCTCCGTGTTTTATGGTCCAGAGTGCCTGTCAAGACTCAGTTTCTTTTTCTTTCTTTTTTTGTTTTGAGACAGAGTCTCACTCTGTCACCCTGAGTAGAGTGTCATGACATCATCATAGCTCATCCTCAAACTCTTGGCTCAAGTGATCCTCCTGCCTCAGCGTCTTCAGTAGTTGGGACGACAGGCACCCACCACACCCGGCTAGTTTTTCTATTTTTAGTAGAGACAGTGTCTTACTCTTGCTCAGGCTGGTCTTGAACTTCCAAGCTCAAGCAATCCACTTGCCTCGGCCTCCCGGAGTGCTAGGATTACAGGCATGAGCCACCACACAGCCATGACTGTTTCTGTTTGAGAGCTTTTTTGTGGCCTGCCAGGGCTGTGGAGGAGCTGTTTCTTACAGGGTGTATTTTAGTAGCTACCTGAGGCTTCAGGGAGGCACAGTGCAGGATGGGAGAGCACACCAGGCTCGTTTACTTTTCTCTGATGACACCGGGAGGCAGGTAAGCACCACTGGCATTTTACACACGAGCTAACTGAACCCCCTGCCTATGAAGAGAAGAGACAGGATTTTAAAATTCCAAATCTCATGCTTTTTCTCATCACATCATGTGAGATGTCCTACAACAATTGTTAAGTGATGGGGTTTCATGTCAATTTTCAAAGACTGTAGCCAATATATAAAAATAGGCAGTTAAATGTCCATGAAATATGTCCCGTCATGTACTCAACCACAAAGAAACCCTTAAAAAGATCAAAGAAAAAGGAATCATAAAGCATATGATTTAATGGATCATATGCTTATCATGATGCTATAGCCATAAAAATAAAAAAACAAGAGGCTTGGCTCCCGTAGCACAGTGGTTACGGTACCAGCCACATGCACCGAGGGTAGCAGGTTTGAACCCAGCCCGGGCCAGCTAAACAACTGCAAAAAAAAATAACCGGGTGTTGTGGCAGGTGCCTGTGTTCCCACTACTTGGGAAGCTGAGGCAAGAGAATCACTTAGGCTCAAGAGTTTGAGGTTGCTGTGAGCTGTGATGCTGCAGCACTCTACCGAGGGCGACATAGGGAAACTCTGTGTCAAAAAAATAAAAATAAAAAACAAGAAGCCAAATTTTAAAAACTTTATCTAATTGCAAATTAAAAAACACACTCACTGGGCTCAAAAAGAAACCAAAGAAGAAGTTAAAGTTATTGGAAAATAAATGAAAATGAGAATATTTTATTATAACACTTTTAAACCCAGTGACAGCTATCCTCAGAACATTTTTTATTCTTTACTGAAAAATAAAGAAAAAAATAGGACAACTTATTACTCAGCATAGGACATAAAGAGACACAAAATAAACCTAAACAAATAGAAGGATGAATAAATATAAAAACTGAAATTAAAAGGAAGGAAGAATGAATAAAGAAATCTAAAACCTGTTTCTTTGGAACGATCTAGATGAATCCCATGAAAGGCCAATTAAGGAAAGCATAAGATAGCAAAAGAATAAATGAACAACAAGGAAAAAGAAAAGAAATGCAGATCAATAGATAGAAAATGAATGAAAATCATTTTGAGACTTGTATAAACTGGCCCATGGTAAGAGACTCGAAACTCAGAGGAAAAGGATGATTTCTGAACAAAACGAAAGTTATAAAAAGTTGACCCCAGGAATAGAAACCCTGACTCCACCAATTCCTGTAGAAGAGGATGAAAAGGTAATTAAAAAGAATTGGAAAGAACTCGAGAACCAGATGGCCATAGAACTAAACGTTTAATGGACAGAGGCTGACAATTGTATTTATTTATTTATTTACTTTTCATTTTTCTTGATATATGATTGATAAATAAAAATTTGTACATTTAAGGTGTACAACATGGTGATTTGAACTGCATATACATGGTCACCACGGTCCAGCTGATTAACCCGTCTGTCTCCACATCAAGTGGGGGGAGAACAGTACAGATCTACTCTTAGCACATTTCAAGTATACAGTATGGTTTTATTAATTGTGGAGACCATGCTGCACATTACAGCCCCCAAATTTATTAATCTTATAGCTGAAAGTTTATACCCACTGAACAACCTCTCCCCAGTTCCCCCCAGCCCCTGGCAACCACCATTCTGTTCTCTGAGAGGTCAGCATTTTTAGATTCTGTCTACAAGTGAGATCAGACAGAATTCGTCCTTCTGTGCCTGGCTTATTAACTTAGCATAATGCCCAGCAGGTTCATCCATGCTGTCACAAAAGATGGGATTTCTTTCTTTTTTGTGGCTGAATAATAGTTCATAATGAATGTATATACACCACTTTTTCTTTATCCATTCACTCATTGAAGGGCACTTAGATTGTTTCCATCTCTTGGCTCTTGTGAATAATGTTGCAATGAACACATTATTTAAACTATTAACTATTAAACTATTCCAGGTGAATTTTAAAAAACTTACTGAAACCATGTGCTAGTTCTAAAATAGTCAGTACTGCTCGGCGCCTATAGCTCAACCGGCTAAGGCGCCAGCCACGTACACCTAAGGTGGCGGGTTCGAATCCTCAGCCTGGACCCACCAAACAACAATGACGGCTGCATCCAAAAAATAGCCGGGCGTTGTGGCGGGCGCCTGTGGTCCCAGCTACTTGGGAGGCGGAGGCAGGAGACTCGCTTGAGCCCAGGAGTTGGAGGTTGCTGTGAGCTGTAATGCCACGGCACTCTACCCAGGGGGACAGCTTGA
>CAUYTI010033658.1:0-15323 GCA_963575145.1 Galago senegalensis
CAGGTGCCCGCCACAACGCCCGGCTATTTTTTGGTTGCAGCCGTCATTGTTGTTTGGCGGGTCCGGGCTGGGGATTCGAACCCACCACCTTAGGTGTACGTGGCTGGCGCCTTAGCCGGTTGAGCTATAGGCGCCGAGCCATCATTGTATTTTTTTGAGGCAGAGTCTCACTTTCCCACCCTGGTAGAGTGCCATGGCACCTCACAGCAACCTCAGAATGCTGGGCTCAAAAGATTCTCTTGCCTCAACCTGCCAAGTAGCTGGGACTACAGGTGCCTGCCATGATGCCTGGCTTTTTTTTGAGGTGAGGTCTCACTCTTGCTCAGGCTGGTCTCCAACTCATGAGCTCAAGTGATTCACCCACCTGGGCCTCCCATAGTGCTGAGATTACAGGCATGAGCCATGGCATACGGCCCTGGATTCATCATTATAGAACATAAGTATTAATTTCATTGTTATCTCCAAATGTGATATTTTATTTTCTTTACTTTTTTGTGTGCATGAGTGTGTGTGTTTCATTTCATATTAACACAAGGGTACATGGATTAGGTTACATAGTTTGCATTGGTAAGGTTAAAATCTGAGTTTTGTTCTTCACCCAGGAAGCCTGCCATAAACCTATGCAATGTACCCCTTAGATGGGGATCTACTCAACACTTTTGACCCCTCCCCCAGTTAAATTTAGTTTTTCCAATTTTTTTTAAGTTTCTATATTTATTTTAAATTCACATGAGGGTACAAATGATTAGGTTATATTGTTTACATTTATTAGGTAAAGTTCAAGTTGTACTTGAGTCCTTCACTTAGGAGGTTGTACTGTATATCCTTACATTGTACACATTAGGTAAGAAATTTCCATTTCCTCTACCCTTTTCCTTCTCTCCCCACCCCAATTTAATTATGTTTTTCTCTCCCATAAGTGTGTAGTTATGTATCTATTGGTCTCACATTAGTATTGAGTAAATCGGATAGTTGCATTTCCGTTCTTGTGATACTTTACTAAAAATAATATTCTTCACCTCCGTCCATATTAATACTAAAGGTTTAAAGTCTCCATCTTTTTAGGGCTGAATAGTATTCCATGGTATACACATACTACAGTTTATTAATCCATTCTTGCGTTGATGGGCACTTGGGTTGATTCAACATCTTAGTGATTGTGAATTGAACTGCAATGAACATTCTACAACAAATGTTTGTAGGCAAAATGATTTTTTTTCTTCTGGGTAGATACCTAATACTGGGACTCTAGGATCAAATGGAAAGTTTACTGTTAACCTTATGAATATTCTCCATACTTATTCCCATTGGATCTGTTTTCAGTTTTAGTCCCACCAACAGTTTAAATGTCCCTTCCCTCAACGTTTACAGCAGCATCTGCAGCTTTGGGACTTAGTAATGTGGACTATTCTCCCAGGGTTAGGAAATACCTAAAGGTGGTTTTGATTTGTATTTCTCTGATGATTAGGGACAATAAGCATTTTTCCATGTTTTTGTTGATAAAGGAGCTAAGGAAATTTCACTCCAAAATATGATTCATTGGTATAAAAAATATTTTAAATTAAAAGGCCATTTCTGATCAGAAAGCACTGGCGTCTCTATAAAATCTGAGTAACCTGATTTATAAATCAAAAAAGACTGCTGGCCTCCTTATCATATGCAAATAGATGTAGTTCCAAGGTAATTTAAAGCACAATGCCTATCTCTTGGATGTTTCCAACCATCTATACTCTCCCCCTTTTGTAAACACTTGCTACCAGTTTCTCTCCCCTCTTCCTTCTAAAAGGCATCTGTTAAAGTCACCAACTATCATTGAGACTTGGGTAATCATTCTTGTGGTTCTCCCATGTGCATGGTATTTGGAAATACCTTTCTCTCATTGATCTACCATAATTGTGAGTTGATCTTTCAGCAAATCAGATCAAGGGAAAAAGACAGGTTCTGCCTTGATCACTTTAGTTTTGCTTAATCAGCAGGATGTCAAAACCAGTCTACTTTCCTGAAAGCTGCAGTGGAAGGATCGGAACCCCAACACCAGCTGGCAGGTGGTGAGATATTTTACTTACCAGTTGGGCTCCCAGTTTCCCTCTCTGTGGGCTCTGGTTGAGAAGGTAAAAGATCTTTGTCCTTTCTATATTTAAGATTAAGAAGAGAAATGTTTTTGTTGGTGATTGTCTTATAAAGTGACTCTGGTGTTGATATATCTTTAGGTACTTTGTGGTATCTGAATATTCATATTGTTTGATTCTGTCTTCTCCCAGAAAAAGCTTTTATTCTTATTGTTGTTCACTTGTTTTTGTTTTGTATGCGGTTTCCTTCTCATCCAGTTTACATCTCTGAGTTTGACTTTGTGACTGAGTAGGAACTCTCTCCTCAGTCTCCACCATCTGGAGGGCGTGTTTTGTTTTCTCAGGAACACATCAGGCAGCCAATCTGGAAAGACCGGGAGTCCTGGACATATAAGATTCTAAGCAGCACACTGTGTGTTCCCTTTGGGAATCTTGGAAATGGCCTTTTCTATGAAGAGGCATTGGGTCTTATAAAGATGTATTGAATTAAGTTGTTTTTAGAATAAATATACCATAGAAAATTCTAACTAATAAATGACCAGAAGATGGATCCTTTGAACTAGAAAAAATTCTTAATTTAAAGAAAATTTTAGAGAGCTTTCATCCCAAGCAATTGCCTTATTTACTTATACAAAGATCAGATTGAAAAAAAACAAAAACAAAAAACGAACATTAGTGTTGTAACTAGCCTTACAACTCCCCTAAAACAAACAAACAAAACAGATTAGCAGAAATCTGAATTAGAACAAAAGTTAAGATCTGTCTTTACCTTAAATACCCCTCCAACATATCCTCCTCTCTATCCTCAATTACCTGTCCCTGAGCCCCTAGAAGATTTTTTAGACAATAGGCAGGATCCTGGCTCCCCCCTTCAAAAGACAAAATGATAGTGTGACTGCCCCTGTCTATATATCCATGTTTTTACCATATCTGTGACCCCATTTACCTCATCTGTGATGTGGTTTGTCCAAGGGAAAGAAATAAAAAACACACATGGGAAGCCACCCAGTTGGGAGCTATGCTAAAGTGTTTTAAGAAAGGGTTTACAGGAGACTGTGTGCTAACTATGTCTCTAGGAAGACTGAGAACTTTTTGTGAATGAGAATAACTTATTCTCAGATGATTGTGGTACCCCTTGAGGTAAACTTAATTTTAAACCTATTATTAAAGTGCAAATGTTCAAAGATTATAAAACTGCCACCTCCATGATATTTCTAAATTTGCTGGATTCTACTGTAAGCTTATATTCTTGAATGTAAGCCTCTGAATTCTGGGAGGGCATGTTCCCTGTACTTAGGCCACCAACTACAGGGCACAATCTAGCCCACATGGTCTCTTCTCTGCTCTAACTTTGCCCCTTAGCTATTCTAAGAGAAACTGAATGTTCTGATTTCCTGTTTCTGCCTTAAACTCTATGCCTAGCAAATGAATTAGAGACACAGTTCCTGTCTTTGGGACAATCTTTGATACCATGTGGCCATATGAGACTTCAGGGAACAATGAAAAGACATCAGAAAAGATGCCTATGTTGTAGTTTTTTTTAGGGGAATTTCTTTCTTCAGTAAGTCCTTAGTCTCAGGGATTTGAAAAGTGAGTCCATGAGATACAGATCAGTGGTGAAATGAGATTTTGTTGAACAGAGGGGCATGCAGAAGGAATGGGGAGCACCAGAGCTTCTGGCAGGGAGGAGGAACGCCAAGTCAGAGGTCTCCTGTATGTGTCCTTTTGTCTAAGGGTAAATATTGGCCATAGGGAAATTTTAGCCAAAATTTGGTAGAATACACTTATAAACTTAATGCGTGTATTAGCAAATAAATAAATTCAGTCCCTCCCCTATGGCAAGGTTGTTAGGTCTTTGTAGGTTTTTTCTTTTCCCACAGGGGCAAGGATTTAGATATGTGCTCCCTACTCAAGGTAGAGCTGCCCAGGGGTGTTTCAGGCAGTTTTGTTCATAACCTCACTAGGGGGTATGGCCTAGAAAGGACAGCCTGTTTGTGCTCCCTCCCCTAAATGGGGAGTCTTTGTTCACCCCTGAGTGGGAAAAAAACTGTATCAAATTTATATTCCATAAAATGGCTCTCATGTGTAAAATTTAATAATTTAGTTGTTTAGAGTGTTTGAGAAACTGAATCTTTCTAAAAAAAAAAAAAAAAAAAGAAAGATTCTAGCTTTTTAACCCTTCTAATTATCAGTTCAGCCAAGTGAATAATTAACTTCATAGTAAACTGTGATCCTGTTTTATGAAAAGTGGTTTCTTTTAATAGTAAGAAAAATTAGACAGAAAGGAAAATTGCATTGTGTAAGAAATAGATCTTCTGTGGTAAATTTTGTCCTGAAACAGAATGGTTATTTAGGAACATGAAAAGCAGGGGGAGGGAAATGTTTGTAGATTGTGCAGGTTAAATGAAGCTCATAAAAGGAAATTTGTAAAGAAATTTATGTGTGACCAGTAAACATATAGATTATGTATACATTAATGCATTTATGGGGTGCAATGTGCTGATTTCATATACAATTTAGAATGCTTACATCAAACTACTTAACATATCCCTCACCTCATTTACTTAATTATTGTGTTAAGACATTTATATTCTATATTTAATAGATCAGACATGTACCTTTGCTTTATGCACCATAGGTGTTGTCCCACCATTTACCCTTCCTCCATCAGACCTCCACCCTCTCCACCCATCCCCACTCTTCCCTCCTTCATCCTGGGCCATAGTTGTGATCTATCCTTCACATGAAAATGTGAGTGACTGTAAATTGGTTTCATAATAGTACTGAGTACATTGGATATTTTTTCTTCCATTCTTGAGATGCTTTACTAAGTAGGATATGTTCCAGCTCCAACCATGTAAACATAAAGTCTCCATGTTTTTTAAGGCTGCATAATATTCCATGGTATAAACATACCACAATTTATTAATCCATTCATGAGTTGATGCACACTTGGGCTTCTTCCATGACTTGGCTTATGGATTGAGCTAAGATTTTAAAGAGATTAGTTAAAGCATAAATTGTAATTCCTAATGTGGGTCATAGCCAATTAATATGACTCAACAATTTTTGAAAATCATTCAAAGTGGAAAGAGAATATAGTCTAATATTGACATGTTGAGGGGATATTTTTGTTTCTGTTAGTTTGTATCCGAATAGTTATGGGAAGATGTAGTTTGAATTTTTTCTGGGGATATTTGAAGGCCATATGATTTTAATACCAAAATGGCATGTTGAAATATCTCTTGAAGGATTGCTAAACTTTAATGTGCAAACAAAATATCATTCATATAGTGAATGATATAGGCTGAAAGAAATTTCTTTCTTATTTGTTGTAGCAGTTGATCAACAAAATGCTAACACAAGGTGGGGCTATTTAACATGCCTTGTGGCAAGCCTTCTGCTGAAACCATTGGTAAGGTTGCTGTTGATTATAAGAGGGGACAGAAAATGCAAAATGAACTCTATGCTCAGGGTGCAAGTATATAGTGAAGAAGCAATATTTTAAATCAATTACATATAAATGCCATTTAGAAGGAATCATAGATGTACTGGAAAACCTGGTTGTAAAGGTCCCATAGGAACAATTGTTTCATTAACTTTATGGAGATCAGTTAGCATTCTCCATGTACATGATTTCTTTTTTATTACAAAAATTGGACAATTTGAAGATCTAGTAAAAGGTTCAATATGTTGTTGTTCTAATTAATCTTGTATCATTACTTATAATGCATCCAGTTTTTCATTAGTTATCAGACACTGCTCAACCCCCACTGGATTGTTACCCTTCCAAGATAATTTTAGAGCATATTTTGGGGCAGTGGCCTCTAGGCTAAATTTGACATCTGAAAAGAAGTATTCATGGATGATATAGTAACTATAATTTTCCATTGTTGGAGCAAGTCTCTTCCCCACCAATTAATGAATACATCAGCTATGTAAGGCTGAATTTGAGCAATTTGATTATCTGGTCTGGAACAGGACAAAGCTAGAGTACTTTGGAAGACTGAATTTAAAGTTCTGATACCAGTAAAAGTGACATCAACTATTTGCTTTAGCAATTCCTTAGGCCATTGTTTTAAAGCTATGACAGACACATCAGCACTATTATCTAACAGGCCAGTAAAGGATTTATCTTTTAAGATGAGTGTTAATTTAGGTCTGTTTTGATTAATGGCTCTTTGCCAGAATATACTGCCTGTGCTGCCAAAGTCACCAGTGTGTTTCTTATCTGTGGTCTGTAATTTGATGTAAGGCAAATGTAATAACTGAGCAATCCTTTGTCTGGCTAAAATTTGTGTTGGCTGATCTACCAAAATCATAATTTGTATTTCTCCCACTAAATCATTATCAATTACACCCATGAGTAATGCACACCATGAGATGTTAAGCTACTTCTGCCTAATAATAAACCCACTGAATCTAGAGGTTTGGGGCTGCATATGCCTGTTTTTAGCCATTTTGCTCCCATGTTAGGAAGCAATAAAACATTATCACAGACTGGAAGATCTAAAGTGGTACTTCTTGGGGTGGTGTGTAAAGGGAATTGGAAGGGTTTAAGTTGGTGAGTGGGTACACCCCTGGGCCCTGGGTTGGGCCTGATAGTTTTCTTGCTAGAGAGGTGTTCCAACCTTATCAAATTGAGAGTGGCATTCATTTGTCCAATGAAATTATTTTTTACAACTAAGAAAAATGCCTGGAGGCTTGCATCCACCCTGTCTTTGTTGGTTATCAATAGTAAAGTTTCTTTTTATTGCTGTCATTGTTACTCTTCCCTTTGCAGGACTCCTTCCTGACATGGCCTAATTTCCCACAATTTTGACACCGGATAAAATTTGATATGAGTACTTCCTTCAAAGTGGCAGTAAGAAGATTAGCTTTGTATGGTTCAGCTCCTACATCTGAACATTTCCTTATATATTCTTCTAAAGGGGCATTCTGTGCCCTTAAAGGATGTAAAATGTTTTGACACTCTGTATTAGCATTTCAAAAAACTAAGTTTTGAAAAGCATATCTCTAAGTTCGGATTGTGCCACAGCCTTATTGACTGAAGTTTTCAATCATGCCAAGAAATCAGTATAAGGCTCATTCCCTGACTGATTTACCTTAATAAAAGATTTGGAAATCTCTCTGGGAGCCTGGACTTTCTCTCATGCTCTAAGGCAGCATAAGCTGGTTTGTAGTATGGCTACAACATCATATTGTAATTATTGTGGTATTCTCATCCATTGTCCAGACCCAGTGAGTGGTTCTGATGCTATAGGAATATTTCTTTGCTGTCTGTCTACTCATTAAATCAGCCTCTTCTTTCCATCATGTTTTCAATCATAAATATTGCCCTTATTCTAAAATTGCTCTGGCTATCATAACCCAATCATGTGGAATAAGATGCTGCTTTTGTGCCAGTCCTTGTAATATGCCTCTAGAAAAAGGAGACTGTGTGCCATACTGAGTTACAACCTGTTTTAAATCCTTTAAAATTTTAAAGGTAATCATGTGATGGTCATACTGTTGTCCCCCTTGAGGATATTGTGGACTGGGTGGAATATCAGTCACAACAACAGGAAAAAGTCCTAAAGTGTCCTCAAAAGTGAAATCTCCTGTTTTCTTGCCTTCTAGTAAAGCTTTCAGGATGGATGTTGTAGAGGAATTATTTGTACATGGAGGCACTATAGGCACTGTTGGTGGAGTAGTATTTTTCATTCTTAGATCATTTAATAGATCTTCTAATTGTTTAATTTGAGCTGCCATAATGGTAACAGAGGTGCCTCCTTCCTTTTTTATATGATATCTATCTAACTCTTCCTCTAAGGAGGAATCAGAAGGGTTTTTATAAGATCTCTGATCTTTATTCTTTGAAGTTACATTTTCCTTGTCCCCTAGTTTCTTATTAATATGTAGAGGAGAAGGCATGGGGTCAGTAGGCTAATATCCTCTGAGAGATTTTTCCTTGCTTTTTATTATCTTCCTCTGAGTGAGTTTTATGCACTATAACATTCCCTTCCTCATCAGCTTCTGACTGTAGAGGTTGCAGAGCTAAAGTAATTAAGTTACATAGGGATCCTACCTCTAATGGTATCGTATCCCCCAATTGATGAGCCCTATGGAGAGCTCTCACAACTTGTTTCCAAACCTTACATTCAGAACAGCCCTTCCTGTGGGTTGAAATAATAACAATGTTTCTTAACATGTTTAAATAATTCTTCAAAACCTTTTTGTTTCACTTTCACTCTGGTCAACTTTAATAACACCTTTAAAAGCCAGAGATATTGTGATTCAACGGACAGGGAATTACCCATTGCTTCCCCATAATCTCTCTCTTGTGTTTGCCAAAGGTTTCATTTATCCCGAGTGTTATTTCCCCTTCAGTCCAAGGCCTGGTCCAGATCCTGCTGACTGTGCCAGATGTCCTGACCACATAAATGATCACACAAGACATGGTACAAGCTGCAAGATGTGAGGCTAACCATCGGTGCAAGATAGCCGTCAGCACTTCTTGCAGAGTCCTTTTATCGAGAAAATACATAATGGGCATTAAGAGTACCAAGTAAGGGGGCTGCATGCTCAGGGAAATGATCTAGGTGCCTAGAGAGTATGTGCTCAAGGAAATAATCTCTAAAAGTGCCAACAGAGTATGTACTTAAGGAAATGATCTCCAAAAAGATTATATGAAATTTCCTTCACTAATTCCTCAAGAAACTGCCATAAAATGCTTTATGCTTAACATCAGCCTTACTACTGCAGGACTGATCTTTGCTCCTCCGGGATTACTGAGTTACTTGGCAACTTGCCGCCAAGTGATAAGAGATTTACAGGCTTGCCAAGAGAATAACTTTTTTTTTTTTTTTTTTTTTTTTGTGACGGAGCCTCAAGCTAGTCCCCCTGGGTAGAGGCGCTGAGCCAATATTTATGAGCTATTCCTAAATTCCCAGTGACAAGGGAAAATAGGCTTTCTATCATGAGCAGGTCTTAAATGCGGTTTTCCAACCTCCCTTTCTTCCCCTAAAGTTAGCAAGGCAACAATAATTAAACTCAGTAACAAATCAGAGTTGAGAGACACTTTGAAACTTTTGCATTAGAATTAGTTACAATTAGCTGAAGTCTTAGGGAAATCCGGAATTATTTTAAACTTTCCCATTTACAATAATAGACCAGAAAAAATTAAATACCCAGGGTCATTTTTCCTTGCACTTCTTCATTTTTTTTTTTTTTTTGAGACAGAGTCTCACTATGTCATCTTCAGTAGGGTGCTGTGGTATCACAGCTCACAGCAACCTCAAACTCTTGGGCTTAAGCGATTCTCTTACTTCAGTCTTCCAAGTAACTGGAACTCCAGGTGTCCACCACCAGCTATTTTTTGTTGCAGTTGTCATTGTTGTTTAGATGGCCCAGGCTGGGTTTGAACCCACCAGCCTAGGTGTATGTGGCTGGCGCTGAGGGGCTGAGCCTGCACTTCTTCATTCTTAAGAGACTGAACTATAGCTTAGGTTTTAGGGTCACCTTTTCTTTGGGGGTTGTCCAGACTTCCCTTCACAGGCTCCTAGTTGCCCAGAAAAGCTGTGTAGGGGAGTCATTTTGGCCTTTGTTTGGAGCCAATTTAGAGGCCTCTGTTTACATGGTTCAGCTTTTTTCTTAAATGGGCAAAAAGCCAATTAAATTTAATATTACAATGACAAAATTTTTTTTTTTTTTTAGACAGAGTCTTGCTATGTCACCCTCAGTATAGTGCTGTGGCATCACAGCTCACAGCAACCTCCAACTCTTGGGCTTAGGTAATTCTCTTGCCTCAGCCTCCCAAGTAGCTAGGACTACAGGCATCTGCCACAACAACTGGCTATTTTTTGTTGTTGTTGTTACAGTTGTCATTGTTTAGCTGGCCTGGGCTGGGTTCGAACCTGCCACCCTCAGTGTATGTGGCCAGCATCGTACTCACTGAGCTATGGACACCACCTTAATTTTGCAATGAAAGGCAATAAAAAGAACCTTGCAACATGTCCACAACATGTGAAAAATACCAGGAAGAGACAGTACAAATTTAACTAATTACATAAAACAACCTTTTACCAACATTCAAACAAAGAATGCAAACTACAAGGAGAGAGAGAAAGTGGCAGGAGTCTATAGGGATAAACAGAAATTTGGGACCATGGAAGACAAGAGCAAGTAAAAGAGCTCGGAGAGCACATTTTTCAGAAGGCCATCCAGTGCCCCGGGGTCAGAACCATTGCTGGGGACCCCAGGATCTCTGGGGCTAGTTCTTTGCTTAGTTCTCAGCCAGAGAAAAGGAGTCTCTACAGAACAGGTTCAAAGCCCTAACACTCCCTTTGGCTCCTTTCTGGAGCCAAGAGGAATTAGAAAGTTTGTTCCCTAGCAGCCTCTCGCCTGTGACCTGGAGGTAAGCAGCCACACCATACACTTTTACGGGATGATTGGCATCAACATTACTAGTCTCCATTATTATAACTATAGAGAAAAATAGGATAGAGGTATGTGGTTCCACTGAATTTCTCAGAGAATCTGTGTCTGGAATCCTCTGTATGAAAAAATTTCAAATGAATTTAATCTTTTAATTTTTATTTTTGCATTCATGTAATCTATTTTTCTTGAGTTCATTGTAATAATTTGTATAGATTGTCCAGTAATTTATTTCTAATTTAAAGTATTCCATGTTTCTAGATTTTCATGCTGTTGAGATTGAAGTTTAAAAAATAATAATATGTCTCAGGGTTTTCTGTTGTCAGGAGGGGAACATTACTGCATCACTTGTGTTTAGTCTTCATATTGACTACATGAGAAAAAATGGGGCATATAATCGGAAGTAATTTGAAGAATGTTCTAATTGTATTTAAAATAAAAAAAAAACTGAGCCTACCTTTCTCTTCATCAATATTTAGACTGACAAATATAAGTTTGAATAAAAACAAATAGAAAATGACACCGTAAATGAAGAATGGTATAAGGAGATAAAACTCTGAAAAAACAGATTCATTAACACTTAAATTATACTTGGTTTTGATACAATTTCTATCCATCTACACATATATATTCATGACAAGAAGTTTATGCATAACTCAAAGTTTTATATAAATGAGAAATTGACACATTTACAATCATATGAAGTGATGTTAAATCACCTTAGAAGGCTTGGCACCTGTGGCTCAAGTGGCTAAGGTGCCAGCCACATACACCTAAGGTGGCGGGTTTGAATCCAACCCAGGTCCACCAAACAACAATGATGGCTGCAACCAAAAAATAGCCAGGTGTTGTGGCAGGTGCCTGTGATCCCAGCTACTTGGGAGGCTGAGGCAGGAGACTTGCTTGAGCCCAGGAGTTGGAGGTTGCATTGAGCTGTGATGCCACGGCATTCTACCCAGGAGGACTAGCTTGACGCTCTGTCTCAAAAAAAAAAAAAAAAAAAAAAAAAATCACCTTAGAAATCAATTGTTGTGGTGAAAAAACAAATAAACACAAAAAGTGTAACATAATTTCATTAAAAAGTTTGACTTATTAGATAGACAAATAAACATTGTTTTTAGTACTAAGCAGAACATAAAATAATTTTTAAACCCTAGAGAAAAGACTTTCTAAGTAATATCAAATGACAATAGAAACCATGAATTATAATATAACCAAAATGTAATATGTAAATTACCATGTGCAAATTTGTTTGCATAATTTTAAATAAATACTGTAATAAATTAAAATTTAAACTGACATTACTTTTACGGAGTCCAAGTATTGATAAGGAGAAAACATTTTGATTGGAGGCTAAGAACCTACATTTTCATAATTAATTATATCAATACTAACTGAATGGTACAGTAAGTCTTGCCATAAACAGATATTATTCTTTAAGATGAGAGATTACCATTTTATATTTCATGTTTTAAAATAAAAACATGTTCATAAATATTACTTGGTGCAGATATCTAAAAATACTCAAAAGTTACCGTTATCCACAAATTACCTAACAAATTGAATAGGAAAATATGAGCACTTTCTAAGAGCACAAGTAAATTAAAAGAATTCATAGGAGTAATCAAACCAAGAAGCCAGTTGTCTCTTCAGGTACTGTATAGTCACTTGGATCTCAAGGCTTTGGGGACTGTTCAACAAAGAAAATTACTCCAGGAACTACTGTTCAACAAAGAAAATTACTCAAGGAACTTATCCCAAATGTAAAATTTTTCAAATGTGCAAACCAAATTATTTTCAAATCGTAATTTCTTATAGAGTGTGAAGCAAGGTGAGTGCATCATTTCTAGACGTGTGTAATACAGATAATAGAAAAATGAAGAGTGATGAAAGAAATTATTGTTTTTACTATAATTGGATACCTGGCTGAAATATCTTTACTAAATAAGAGTAACATAAAATATTTTTGGAAGTAAGAAATAATGGAATGAGGTAAAACACTGATAACTTATCACCAATAGAAGCTTCTTAAAGTACAGAAGTTTTCTTATAGGAAGTTCAGGGAAGCAAAACAAAATATTACAAAGTTCTAAAACATGAGACATCAAGTTTTGGAGGACAGTGAACTTTAACAACCACTTGGTTTTTAACAGCTTCAGCTTTAAAATAATTGATATATAATAGATGTAAAATTTGACACGTGTTAATTAAATCAAGTTATCTTCTACAAGAATAATTTAACTAATGGCAGAAGAACCTATTCTTCAGAGAATTACTTTTACTAGGAATCTATGCCACTTATATTGCATATTCTGAAGACTATTAATTATCCTTTTGTCTGAACTGAGTAACACCAAAGGACTGACTGTGGCATAGGTATTGACTATAAGATGCTGGACACCCCGGATGACTGGGCCATAAGCCCATAACATGGCTGAGTAGAAAGAGATAAGTAAATCCACCCAGTACATTACCACAAAGAAACTTACTAGCAGCAGGATGGTTTGGGTGGCCCTCTTCTCTGGGGAGGCTTTTTTCCTGGTGCTATGAAGGTGCTGAGACCGTCTCTGATGCCTGAGCAGGAGGATCACCATGTATGCACTTGAGAGCAGCATGACTCCTACAAAGGAGACATGCCTTGATAATGACAGGGTAAAAAGAAGTCCCCTGATGATGGAGCTCATGGGAGAAAGTGAGCAGTATTGATCTATATTCAGTAGATTTGTCTGGGTCATATTAGAAGTAGCTACAGTATAGAAGACCATGCTACTGTTAAAAGACAAGGAGAAGGACCACAAAAATTTACAAAATTACAATGTAATCTGTGGATTTATGTTTAAATCTGGCCAACCAGGAGGTGCTGGGGCTGATGGTGATGGCCTGGGGTATGCTTAGGAGGCTGGTGGTGCAGATGGAGAGATCCTTGAACACTTTGCTCAGGTAGAAAAATGCCTTGCATTTAAAGTCCCTATGAAAATTCAATGACTCAAAGAGTTCTGGAGACCCCATTAATAGTGCAATGAAGAACTTCACTATGTGAATGAAGGCCAAGTGACAGATGATCAGGTCTGTGGGTTTCACCCTGTGATCCAGAGGAAGTACGAAGATGCAGAAGAGAAAGAGAAAGGTGTTGGCTGAGATTCCAATACCAACTTGTAAAACCAGGCAGTTTTTAATGGTAGCATAAATGAAATATAGATTCATTGTAGTAGTAAAGGGTAAATACTTGTATATCTGAAAAAATAATCAGACATTATCAGTGTTTTTGTAGTCAAAATTATCACCACCATAATTTTTTTGTTTCCCTCAGTAATTAACTCTTCTTATTCTATACAAATGATTAAAAATATAGCTGCAAAAGAAAACCTGGATGTGGTATGTACATTTTTATCCCACTTTCACAATGTATTTCTTTTAATTAATGGAATTTTCAGATCCTCAAAAGAATTTTGTGATTCTACAAGTATCCAAGGTATGATTGCAAGAAACAGACAAATTATTGTTCAAATTAATTGGATTAGGAACTTCTGGAAATTTCAAGCAGTTCTGAATATTTCAATTATAAAATATGAAATAATATAAAGTAAAAATATTGCTTTCAGTTAAAGAATTCAATTTGAATTATGTTCCATATATTACAATAGAAATTAAAACCTTGGTGTGAGTATCTTAATATAAAATGTCATTTTTAAATTAGTATCCCCTAATAAAATTGTCCAAATTTAAGAATTTTTATATTTTCTATTTCAAATTTAAAATATAATATTCCTTATCACAGATGTTTATATCACTGGCTTGAACCAAAAGTCATTAAAAACTTGTATTAAAAATGATACAGTTTCAGCATTATGTAGGTATTTATGCAATGCTTCAGTGTATATACCATAGGCATGTTTGTATAAACATGACACATGCACACAATGTATCAGCGTTATTTTTATACCAAGAAACAAATACAGTGTATACGTAAATAATATTTAATGCATTCATGCATATATATATTATGTAGTGTGTCCTCATTAGGGAGTGGGTGGAGGGAGGGGGTTTGGAGGGATCACTTCTGAGGTTTGTCTTATAGGGGTACAGGTGAATCTTTCTAAGAGTAGAATGTGAACGTTTTAAAGCAATAACTGAGAAAATGGCAGGAAGGCTGTGTTTTCCAGTTTGATGAAAGTATTTCAGATTGCATGTGAAAACCCCACACTGTACCCCAGAAGTGCATTAATGTACATAGTTAACATTCAATAAAAAAAAAAGAAAAAAAGAGAAGCGCTGGAACCAGAATATAACTAACCTAGCCAGGGCAATGATGAATCAGCAAGTTTGGGATCAGGGTCACCAAGTCACAGGTCAGTGGAAAGTTCTGTTGTTGTCCATCAAATGACATGAATTCTGTCCCCCAAGCTGGGATGGTTGGATCATGCTCAGAAGCCCACCACTGGGGTCATTGGGAACCAATGAGAGATTGGTGAACCCAGCTGTATGATCTCTGATTATCAGCATCCCTTGACCTGTGGGGATAATTGTCCCTGTGTTACAGAGGAGGGAAACAGTGGCCAGACAGTCCTTGAGCATGGACTCAAATGCAGTTCTCAGTGATTCTAAAGCTTGGGCTCATTCTACTACAGCACCTCTTCTCTGCTGATACAGGAGTATTATGAAATGCCAAGCCTTCTACTTGCTGTCCCAACCATGTCCTGCAGAGGTGTTAGCAGGAGGCAAGAGGACACAATTTGGACACAATAGGCTGTATGGGACAGTAACAAGACTGAGCCCAGATTTCCTTCTGTCCTGGGAAGAGAGATTTCCTCTCAGAAGCCTGTAGCCAGAAAGCCCCAG